>CAKKXW010000003.1:80323485-80336789 GCA_920937365.1 Sphaerophoria rueppellii
TTTTGTGAAAATAAAAAAATTCGCGCGAATTTTTTTATTTTCACACCCCAAATTGATTCTCTTTTGGGCAAAATTTTTTCCGCTCTTTGCGCTCCCAGTCAAATCAAATAGATTTTAAATGTTCCAGATCGTCATCATCCTCAGCCGAAAGCTTAAAATGCAGCACATGCTTTCCAGATTCAAGCGTGCATTATAAAGGTGAGTGGTGGTTCCTTTTCCAAATTAAAGGAAACGGCAGCAGCTTTGAAAAATGAATTGCTCTGATGTCAATTTTGTCGACAAATAATATAAATAAAAATGGTCCTTTTTTTCTATAAGTTTTTTTTTTATATGTATATTTTTTAGTTATGTGTACCGTACCGTACTACTGATCTATAATAGTGACCCACATAAAGAGGACTTCTGACTTAATACTTATTACTTCAAAGCGAAATACTGCTAAATTGGTATTATTTCGTTTTCTTAATCGAAACAAAGCCAAATTGAGAATTTGGCCAAATTTTCCGAATTCGGCCTTATTTCGTTTGGCGATATTTCACGTCACCTATTCTAATATATGGCCATTTGTCACTTTGAAAAGCGTCATTTGGCCATTTGGCTAAATGACACAAAAAAATATGGTCAAATGACACATTGCCAAATCGACAAATGACCATTTGGCCATGTGACACAATTGAAAAGTGTCAAATGGCCATATTTTGAAATATGGCCATATGGCACATGGCCAAATGTCATGGCACCTTACACCATTAGCCAGAAACCCACTTCTTATTACCCGCAACCAACTTTGCAGTGGTTTTCAAAGTTAAACTTGAAAATTTTTGATGGGGAACAGGTAAGCAAGAAAAAGTAAAAAATAAAAAAAATTGGAAAAATTGAAATGCAAACAGCATTGCATTGTATTGCTGTCCGACATGGTGCTTCACGAAAACCCAAAAATGTTTTAGTTTAACGAACCGTCTCTGCAAAACTTTCACCATTTTTATAGTGAATTTTAATAATTTCAATGCATTGTTGAAGCGGGTATCGTTCCATTTTTATTAATGGCGTAGTTTCTACTTGTCAAATGTCACAAAATGACAGCTTCCGGAATAGCTTGCTATTCAAAATAACACCTTTTATTGGAAAACCCTTTACATAGAAAAGAGATTATTACCTTATGAATTCAATGATGTTTGTTATTTGTTTTCTTTTTTTTAGTTAATAAAAATTCAAAAAAAAAAAATTAACGAACTAGATATATCCCCCCCCATAGCGAAAAGCTATCTACGCCACTGCGTTGAAATATCGGTAAAAGAGAGTAAGGCAGGAGACATTACGTCGATGTTGAAGAGATGTAACTGACTCAACGATGCATGGTATGACCAACAATCTTCTTGAATGCTTTATTTTGAATGCTGTCCCAAAGACTTTACGTCACTGGAGCACCAGCTCAGACGTAAGAGTTTTAGACAAGCCTAGGACGTACATATATACGTTTTGTAGATAAAAGCCAGATACGAACGGGAAACAAATTTCTTGCTTCGTCTTCAAAAACCTAAACATCTTGCTGCATTTTTGGTGACATCGCATGTGTGAAATGTGATCATTTCACAAGAGGTGGTCAATGATTCGCATCTCGAGAATCTCGAGATGTTTGGTCTCATTGATGCAGGTACCACCCATGGACAGTCGCAATTACATATATATATATATATCTCTTAAGCGGTACAAAACAGAATTGAGCTTTCGCAGCGTTGTTGCAATACTAATTTAGTCAGAGTTTAATGAGATTATCATATTTTGCCGTTGCAGTTCCATATCCTAAGAGGAGGGATGTAAGTCTGAGAACGAATATATAAAAAAAAGCTAGGGGTACTATCGTCAGCGAAACAATGTATTGGATTAGGAGTTACAGATAAGAGATCATTGATCTACGTCTGGCTAGGTCCATGTCGTAGTACAAGTACAACCCGTAAAGTTCGTTGTTGTATCCATCTTCTTCTCCATTCCCCATTAATGCACAAGGGGCCAAAGATGTCCCGAAGACATCTTGCTTGCTATAAGCCTATGCGACCAATTCTGATAGTGTGTAAAAAAAAAAACAAAAAAAAAAAAAAAAACTTTCCTCTCGAAACAGCCTGAGGCACTTTCATCCGATTTTGTCAAGGTCCACCATACATCAGCACTGGAATAATGAGGGTGTTGGACAATTTAACCTTAATTGCTGGAAATAGGGCTTTTCCACTCAATTGCTTTCTTAGCCCAAAGAAACAGAGATTATCAAGAGTTATTCTTCGTCTGTTCTCGGCACTGGCTTGTGTTATTGCCAGTGTTTGTAGCGGAACCTAGGTACACAAACTCTTCTACTACCTCGAAGTTGTATGCGTCTATTGTGACGTTCTGTCCGAGCCGTCCGTGTTGGGTGTTCTTCCTCAAATACAGCATATACTCCGTTTTTCCGTCATTTACATTTTCTGTCTCAATTCTCACAAAGGCGCCATTGATATCACGCTGTGTTCTTCCCATTGCATTAATGTCATTGGCGTACGCGAGAAGTTGAACAGACTTTTGGAAGATAGAGCTTCTGGTGCTGACGTTGGAGTTCTGCACTATCTTCTCAAGAACGATGTTAAAGAAATCGCATGACAGTTCATCGTCTTGTCTGAATCCTTTTTTGACATCGAAAAATTCCGCAAGCTCATTGCCAACCTTGACAGAGCAGCGTGAGTTCTCCATCGTCAATTTGCACAAGCGAACGAGCTTGGCAGGGACGCCAAAACTAGACATATAGCTTTATACAGTTTGCCTCTGTAGATGCTGTCATATGCGGCCTTAAAATCGATGAAAAGGTGGTGGGTATCGATTTGGAGATCATAGGTTTTTTTCCAGGATCTGCTGCAAAGTGAAAACACGGTCGATGTTTGACTTTCCTGGTCTGAAGCCACATTCATAAGGACCAATCAGTTTGTTGATGAAAGGCTTCAGACGTTCACATATTACGACAGAGAGGATCTTGTAGGCGATATTAAGTATGCTGATTTCTCTATAATTGGCGCAGTTTAGATGATCTCCCTTTTTCAGGATCGGGCAAACAATGCTGAGGTTCCATTCATCGCACATGCATTCTTCCGATCATATCCCACATATTTGGTGCATGTCCTTTTCAAGATCATCACCTGCTGCTTTGAACAGCTCGGCAACTAGACCATCAGCTACAGCGGCTTTGTTGGATTTCAGCCGTGATATTGCCGTTTTCACTTTTTCTAGAACGGGTTCACGGAATTGTTGGCTATCATCGTGTGCCATGAAAGTCCCCTGCCTAACGGTGGGATTTTGTTCCTCGATCTGACGCTTCTCATACTCCCCATTTTTTTCCTGAAAACGGCCTTCCTCTCTTCTCTTTTTTTCGTGTCTGCATTCTTCGTCAAACCAGGGGTTTCGTTTTGGTAGCTGTGTGATACCTAGCACAATAGAGGCGGCATTGTAACTGCTTTCTGGCAATGTTGCCACTGGTCTCCAATACTTGATGTTGGTGGCATTGGATCTCAAAAGAGGTTACTTGACACTCGATCAGATCTGGCAATCTCTTGCGATTGTAGCCGGCCGACATCAAATTTTCTTGCAGCATTTCCTTGTTTTGGCCGTTGTCGGTATATTCGTAGCACTACCTTGGCTATGACGATTTAGTGGTCCGAGTTGACGTTGGCTCCGCGGAAAGTTGAAACATCTAAAACACTGAACAAGCGCCTTCCGTCGATCACAATGTGATCAATCTGGTTGACGGTTGATCGATCAGGAGATCTCCAGTTGAGATGTGGGAACCATGCACCACAACATTTTACCCGCAGCAAAATCAATCAGTCTGGAATCCGTTGTCGTGGTGTCGTGCAGGCTGTGCTTTCCGACTGTTACACCAAAGATGTCCTCTTTTCCCAGCTTTGCGTTAAAATCGCCGACGACAATTTTAATGCCATAGCTAGGACATTGCTCATATGTTTTGTTGAGGAGCTAGTAGAACTAGTCTATGGTGTCATAGCATGGGGGCATGGTGCATATTAGGATAATGTTCCCGAATAAAGCCTTTATTCAGAGCGTCGTGATGCGTTCGCTTACATATTTGTAGCTCAAGACACGAATCCTCATCCAAAAGGCCGATGTTGTTGCTCTCGGTGGTAATTACCATAGTAGATGTCGCAGTTTCTCATTCTCCTTTTGCCCGGATCATCCCATCGCATTTCCTGGATAGCGTTAATGTCTGCTTTGTAGCAGCTGAGTGTCTCCGCTAATTGTTAGGCAGCACGCGGTCTATTAAGGGACCCAACATTCCACGTGCATATCCAAAATTCGTTGTTCTTACAACATTTGCTTGGGTTGTCATTAGTATATTCGTCCGTTTCCGAGGCCTGTTGTTGCTTTGCAACGAGTTCCTAGTGAAATCCGGTATACAATGAAAACCTCAAAAAGAATTCTCGAAAAAGTGCATGGACATAAAGAATTATGAATTTTTACGCAGGCGCATGCCCCTAAATATTGACCAGCTCTAAGTTCTAATTATCCTCTTGCTGCACTTTGCGTATGTTCATCTGTAATCGCCAAAAATGTGCACTGAGCAACGGTCCGGCTTTCGTATACCTATACAGATCTTAAAAGACCAACAATTAGAAATGTTTGTAAGTTGACGAGACATCTATGTTTTTTTTTTTCATTATTTTTGTTCACCGAATTGTTTGAAGAAAAAAATAATAATAATCAGTTGACCCGGAGTGTCAAGTAAGATTCAAGTATAACATTCATATTCAACCGCCCTTAAAAGTACCTTCAATAAATTCTAAGCAGGGGTGTTTTCAGCAGCTAACAGCCAGCATCTGGTTGAAAATTTGAGGGATGTGAAAAAGAACATCCTCATTTTAGGAAAGTATTATGACTACCAGTCAACCAACTTTTAAAATCATACAATACAAAAAAAAAAAACGAACAGGTACCACAAGCACAAGCTAAAACACAAGTCAAAACAGACATTCCCTTGTAGAAGCGATACCTACCCATAAGCTATAGCAAGCTATTAGATTATGCAAGCAACAATCCTTTTGAATTATTAACGTCTTGTTATGATGATGGATTGTTATGTTTCAGTGGGTTTGTCTTAAGCAAAGCGGGGGGAGAGGCTGTCAGCAGTCATCACAGATCTTTTAATAATGCAACACTGCTAAATACATCGACCTATTTAAGGAAAGTCCTTGGGCATTGGTTCGTCATGTTTCATTGACTGCCCAAGATTAAATCAAAGTTGGAATACAATATATAAGACAGCTTTGCTTTAAAAGTGTTATTGTGAACTCATTCAATTGTAATGAAAAGTCTAATTGACATGGGTCATGAACTCATGAACCGAATCCCCAAGCTATCGTTCTCCAGAGACAATTATTGTTTCCTTGAGATGCTTTTTTTGTCAGGGATTATAATGAAATAGTTATTAGGACTGATTTAATGATTGTGTTGTTCTGCTTGTGTATAGGCTTTAGAGGAATATGTAGTAACTTACCTACAAGTAACAAGTTGTTGGATATTTACCCATTAATTGTCGGTATGAAAATTCCCAGTACCTTATAGTTACTTCGAGGGTGGTCCCAACACAATACCATCCTTTAGGAAAGAGTCATTCATTTTTCGGTTTCGAAAGTGAAGCTAAATAAAACACGACGATACCTTTTCAATGGAATTTTTATATCATCATAAAGTTTGGACTTTGTCAATAAGTCGGGAGTTTTCGCAGCATGCGATTATTTTGAGGCAATTTTTAACCACTTATTGGCACATATCGGACGATATCTCGGCTAAAACTTGAATGATGTTCGTTTTTAATGAGTCTAGACTCTAGAGTTCGGATATTCGAAGCGTAAACATAGAGAACATAAGCGTCCACAACAACTCCTACTCTCCACCTCCCCGCCTAGTACCTACACCGTTCCAATCTGGATGAATTACTTAGTGAACACATTATAGGGCTACTATGACATATTCGCAGCCCAGGCCTATAAGGAGCAGTTTGGCCGGCTTTTCGTCTTAGAGATAAACTAAAGACCTGGCCCTCCAGTTTGGAGGTCGTGCGTTGGGGTGACTGCCCGGCCACATACAAAAAAAAAATAGTTTCGAAACAACAACGAGCCTCGGATACGGACGGAATTAATGATGACGACCCACGCAAACGATTTAAGGACAACGAATTTTGGTTTTGCACTTGGAATGTTAGGTCCCTTAACAGACCACGTGCACCCGAACAACTAGAATAAGCCCTTGGCTGCTTAAAAGCAGATACAACCTTCATCCAAGAAATGAACAACTGTGATATCTACTACGGCGACTGCTCGGGAACAAAATCAGCGTCATTTTGGATGTAGACTCGTAGTTGGGATTCGCCTCAGGAGGAACGTCTTGATTTTCAAATCAGTGAATGAGCTCATCACAACAATCCGCATCAACGCTAATTTCACCAATGTAAGCCTCATCTGTGCTCACGCCCCCACTGAGGAAAAGGATGAAGACACCAAACACAGGTTCTTCGAGCTCCTCGATAAGACTCAAGAGCAATGCCCTAGCTATGACATTAAAATCGTCCTTGGAGATTTTAATGCTAAGCTGTGTAGAGAAGAAATCTTTGGTGGAATAATCGGATGACATAGCCTACACGACACCACTTCCAATAACAGATTTAGGGTAATCGACTTCGCTGCACGGCGAGACGTAATGGTAGCAGGTATGCAATTCCTATATATCTCGCTATCCACAAGGGGACATGGAAATCTCCTGACCAATCAACCGTCAACCAGGTTGATCACATTGCGATCGACGCACGACACTTTTCTAGCATGTAAGATGTCCTCTCATTCCGAGACATCGACTCGGACCAATACCTACCTTGCTGTAGCCAGGGTACGAACGCGGATATCCCGATCAAGCCCAACACGTGAAAATTCGACGTCAACAAACTAATAGGTCCTTATCAATGTGGCTTCAGACCCACAAAGTTCACCATAGATCAAATATTCACCCTACGGCAAATCTTGGAGAAGACCCAGGAATTTCAAATCGATACCTACCACCTTTTCATCGATTTCAAGGCCGCGTATGACAGCGTCTATAGAGACCAACTATAAAGAGCAATGTTTAGTTTTGGCATCCAAGAAAAACTCATTCGTCTGTGTAAGATGACAATGGAAAACGCACGCTGTTTCATCATGGTCGGAAAAAACGGATACATTTGTTGTCAAAAGAGGTTTAAGGCAAGGCGATGCGCTCTCATCTTCAACATCATTTTTGAGAAGATTGTGCGAAACTCCAACGTCAACACCAAAGGCACAATCTTTCAAAAGTCCGTCAAGCTAAAATGATACGCAGACGACATAGACATAATTGGAAGAACACAGCGAGATATCACTGGAGCGTTTGTGGGCCTTGAGACGGAGGCCAGGAAGATGGGTCTAGCGCTTAGCGAGGGCAAGACCAAGTTAATGCTGTCAACAAGAATGGACAACCAACATCGACGTCTTGAGCCAACGTCGTATAGACAGGTTTAACTTCGAGGTAGTTAATGACTTCGTCTATCTAGGATCCGCTTTTAGCTTAGACTCAGACAATAACACCAGCACTGAAATCAAATGAAGGATCACACCGGTCCTAATGTATGGTTCAGAGACATGGACCATGACAACATCCAATTAAAACGCTTTCAGCTGCCCCGAGAGAAAAATTCTTCGAGTGATTTCTTGTCCTGTCTGCATAAATGGAGAATTTAGAGGAATATTCAATCAGGAACTGTAAGAGCTATTCAGCAACACTGACCTAGCCAGTAAAGTTAAGGTCCAACGACATGACGGTTGGGTCATGTTGAGCGAATGAAAAATAATGCTCCAGCTCGTAGAGTCTTCAAATCCAACCCGGAAGGACGTCAAAGAAGAGGAAGACCGCGAGTGTGAAACTGGGGACAGCACTTTCGAACCTCGTTCCTGTTACGACATCCCTCTATCTCCTCGATCCCGTGCTTCTCATGCTCCCTTTTTTTTTCTTTCTGAGAAGTTTGTGCTCCTCTCTCGGTCGAGTTAACCTCTGATGGCTGCTTGGTAGCGTTGCCACTGGTTCTTTACATTTTGTGCTGGCAGCAAAGGACTTCTGAGGAGGTTTTTTGATCGGGTCACGATCGGAAAAGGATCTAGCAATCTCTTGCGATTGTAGCCTATTGGCGTCGAATTTTTTCCTAGCATGTTCACGTGTTGGGCTTGATCGGGATTTCCGCACTGGCTACAACAAGGTAGGAGTCCAAGTTGAAGTTGGCACCTCGGAATGTGCGGACATATTGCATGCTAGAGAATTGTCTTGTGTCGACCGCAATGTGATCAATCTGGGTTGACGGCTGATTGATCCGGAGATTTCCATGTCCCCTTGTGAATATCGAGATGTGGGAATCGAGTACTCGCTACCATTATGTCTCGTCTCGCAGCGAAGTCGATTAGCCTAGGTCTGTTATCGGAGGTAGTGTCCGATTATTCCACCAAAGATTTATTCCCTGCCCAGCTTAGCATTCAAGTCTCCAAGGACAATTTAAATGTAATAGGTAGGGCATTGCTCATAGGTCTTGTCGAGGAGCTCGTAGAACCTGTCCTTAGTGGGAGAATGAGCGCAGATGAGGCTTATGTTGGTGAATTTAGCCTTGATGTAGATTGTCGTAATGCGCTCATTCACTAAGTTGAAACTCAAGACCTTCCTCCTGAGTCGAGTCCCAACTACAAATCCACATCCAAATAGACGCTGAATTTGTTCCCGATAGCAGTCGCCGTAGTAAATATCGCAGTTTTTCATTTTACGTAGGCCCGCACCATCCCATCGCATTTCTTAGATGGCAGTTGTATGTGTTTTATAGCATCAGTCAAGGGTTTCCGATAATTGTTCGGCTGCACGTGGTCCAAATGCAAAACGAAATTCGTTGTCCTTAAATCGTTTGCGTCGGTCATCATCGGAACTATATTTTCTTTATGTTGTCGGGCAGTCTTTTGGAGGGACTGATCTTTCGTTTAACTCTCAGATGAAGAGCCGGCCAAATCACTCCTTATAGGCCTGGACTACGAATATGTCGTAGTAGCCCTATAAGATGTTTCCTGATTGGAACTGTAGACACCACCGTTGATTCTATTTTAGGAGTTCTTCCGCTGCCGCCGTGGTCGCCTACCTCCTCCCGTCTTTCTCTCTGTCTCTCTCTCTCTCTCTTCGTTGCGGCAAAGATAAGCCATACATAAAAGAAAACAAATTCAACTTTAAAGTTTCACTTGAGAAATCCTCTAAGTAACGCTGTCAAGGATTATATCGTCCTAAAAAAAAATATTTAAACATATTTAAATTTCGATTTATTTCAGTAACCAACTTGGATGTGTCCTTCGGATGTAACTCGCCCTCCTTGCCAATGCCCCATCACTTCCATCATCACCACACAAAAATCGAACATCCTGATTCAACTACAGCGACGACAACTGTGCCCTCAACGTCGTCATCAGTTAACAACAATTTGAACTCCTTACATCCCTCCATCTCATCCGCCCACCTCACAACCGCCAAATCATCTGAAAATAGTTACTCTACCTACAACAGCGGATATAATATTCCACAACGAGTTGTAGAATCCTCCACAGTAAGTTCATCGGAAAATGAAATTAAATATGAAAACGCCTACAACCCTTCCGCATACACATTGCGTCCAGTCGCCGAGTCTTCCCTCGTCAGTTCGACCGAGTCCGAGGTAAAATTCGAAAATCTATATACAACCTGTAATCCAATATCGGGTAATACAATCAACCAACGACGTGGTTCCTTGCAATTGTGGCAGTTCCTGGTTGCATTATTGGATGAACCCTCAACCAGGTATGTAACTCTTTTCCACATCTACAGACAAAGAGGGGGTTTTAAATAAAATACAATGTTTTTTTTCTTCTTTTCATTTACCAGTTCCAGTTGCATTGCATGGACTGGACGTGGAATGGAATTCAAGCTAATTGAACCGGAAGAGGTTGCCCGTCGATGGGGAATACAGAAGAACCGACCGGCCATGAATTATGACAAGTTGTCCCGAAGTCTACGCTACTACTACGAAAAGGGTATTATGCAAAAAGTCAACGGCGAGCGGTATGTCTACAGATTTGTCTGTGATCCTGAGGCATTGTTTAATATGGCGTATGGTCATTTAAATGCGACTAAGGGACAGTGCGAGAGTCATTTTATGAATTCAGCTAATGGGGGCGGTGTTAAGGCGGCGGCGTCCGGCAATTCACTGGACCACATGCACTTGGGAAGGGACATCGATCATTCGGATGTTAAGTCGGTGGAGTCTCTTTATTATGGGGAGGCTCTGCAAAATAAGTACTAGTTCTAGGGATTCGTGAATATTTAATGAGACGAATCAATGAAAAGTTTTATAAACAAAAATGGCATGTTGCAAATAAATGTTAGTGTTAATGAAAATGTCGGTTTTCGTGTGTGTTTGTAATCGAAGCAAGGTACAATATCAGCTGTACTACCCCAATCCGCCATAGAATCTGAATGGATTAGTTAAAGTCTAACTGAAAAAGGAAAATGATCAAGTTCATATCTTCTTGGTCCTCCGGAATCTGTTCACTAGGAACAAGATGACATTTCTTGCTCTGAGAAGAAGTGAAAATCTATTCCGGACTTGAAGTCAGAAACGGAATCACACATTCATACACACACTTACACATACGAATTCACCGCCGTATTTAAAATAATCAATATAAAAACAATTGCTCAAAATTATAGTCCAGTACGAACAATTTAAGTGTGATAGTAGCTTAAAATGACGTTTCATTCATGACTCAAACGTTATTTTAAGCTAGCTTACTTACTTATGGTAGCGCTACAGTCCAGGTCGGACGAGGGCCTCAGCCAACAAACTTCTCAAGCCAGCTCGGTCCCTGGCTAGCCTTCTCCAGTTTCGCACGCCAAGTTGGTTCAGGTCCTCTGCCACCTGTGTGCTCCACCGGAGTCGCGGTCTTCCTCTTCTGCGACGTCATTCCGGATTGGATTCGAAGACTTTACGAGCCGGAGCATTATTTTCCATTCGCTCAACATGACCCAACTATCTAAGTCGTTGGACCTTAACTTTTCTGTCTAGGTCAGTGTCGCTGTACAGCTCGTACAGTTCTTGGTTGAATCTTCGTCTCCATTCTCCTATGATGCAGACAGGACCAAAAATCACTCGAAGAATTTTGCTCTCAAAGCAGCCCAAAGCGTGTTCATCAGATGTTGTCATAGTCCATGTCTCTGCACCATACATGAGGACCGGGATGATGAGAGTTTTGTAGAGTGTCACTTTAGTTGCACGGGAGAGGACTTTACTACTCAATTGCCTTCTAAGTCCAAAAAAGCAGCGATTGGCAAGAGTGATTCTTCGTTTGAATTCAGCTCTGGTGTTGTTGTCTGAGTTGATAGCGGATCCCAGGTAGACAAAGTCCTTAACTACCTCGAAGTTAAATCTGTCTATGTTGACGTATGCTCCAAGACGTCGATGTTGGTTGTCCTTTCTTGTCGACAGCATAAGCTTGGTCTTGCCCTCGTTAACCGCTAGACCCATTTTCCTGGCTTCTGTCTCAAGACTCATGCACGCTCCACTGACATCACGCTGTGTTCTTCCAATTATGTCAATGTCGTCTGCGTATCCTAGTAGCTGGACGGACTCTTGAAAGATTGTTCCTCTGGTGTTGACATTGGAGCTTTGCACAATCTTTTCAAGAATGATGTTGAAGAAATCGCATGACAACGCATCACCTTGTCTAAAACCTTTTTTGACATCAAAAGCGTCCGTTAGGTTTTTTGGTGGACTTTCCGGGTTTGAAGCCACACTGATAAGGACCTACCAGGTTGTTGACGAAGGGCTTCAAACGTTCACACAGCACGGCAGACAAGATCTTATAGGCGATGTTAAGGAGACTTATACCCTTTGGTGCAGTTCAGGGGATCTCCTTTTTTGAGGATCGGGCATACTATGCTGAGGTTCCATTCATCGGGCATGCTTTCCTCCGACCAAGTTTTGCAGATGAGCTGCTGCATGCTCCTAACCAAATCCAGCTTCTTGTACAGTTCAGCGGCTAGCCCGTCTGCTCCAGCGGCTTTGTTCGACTTTAGTTTAGATATCGCTATCTTCAGTCCGTCCATGTCGGGTGGTTGGAATTGTTGGCCTTCTGCACCCAAATTGAATGGTTCTGTATTGCTGACGGAGTTTTGGTCGTCATCGCCATTATACAGCTTGGAAAAGTGGTCCTTCCATACCCTCAGCACTGACTGCGGTTCTACTACGATGTTCCCATGATGGTCTCTACAGGCTTCAGTTCGGGGTGTATAAGCCCTGGAGGCTTGTTTCAACTTTTTGTAGAACTTTCGAACCTCACTCCTGTTGTGACATCCCTCTATCTCCTCGATCGCGCCCTTCTCATGCTCCCTTTTTTTCTTTCTGAGAAGTTTATGCTCCTCTCTCCTTTTCTGCTCGTAGAGCTCACGAGCTGCTCGTGTCCTTCTTTGCAGCGCCACTTTGTTTGCCTCTTGCTTAGCTGCATGTGCTCGCAGGCACTCATCGTCAAACCAGGGGTGTCGTTGTGGTGGCCGTGTAAACCCTAGCACTTCAGAGGCTGCAACTCTGTTGGCTGCTTGGCAGTGTTGCCACTGGTTCTCTATATTTTGTGCTGGTAGCAAAGGACTTCTCATGCGATTTTGGGAGACACGATCGGAAAAGGATCTAGCAATCTCTTGCGATTGTAGCCGTTTGACGTCTAATTTCCTCCTAGCATTTTCGCGTGTTGGCCTTGATCGGGATATCCGCATTCGTACCTTGGCTACAACAAGGTATTGGTCCGAGTCGATGTTGGCACCTAGGAATGTGCGGACATCTTGCATGCATATCGAGATGTGGGAAACGAGTACTTGCTACCATTACGTCTCGCCCCGCAGCGAAGTCGGCTAGCCTTAATCCGTTGTCAGAGGTGGTGTCGTGTAGGCTATGTCATCCGATTATTCCACCGAAGATTTTTTCTCTACCCAGCTTAGCATTAAAATCTCCAAGGGCGATTTTATAGTCATAGCTAGGGCATTGCTCATAGCTCTTGTCAAGGAGCTCGTAGAACCCGTCTTTGGTGTCTTCGTCCTTTTCCTCAGTGGGGGCGTGAGCGCAGATGAGGCTGATGTTGGTGAATTTAGCCTTGATACGGATTGTAGTGATGCGCTCATTCACTGAGTTGAAACTCAAGACCTTCCTCCTGAGTCGACGGGGGTGA
>CAKKXW010000003.1:80350790-80361759 GCA_920937365.1 Sphaerophoria rueppellii
GTAACCGCGTTTTAATATCAGGCTAAAATTCTTTTAAATACCCTAAAATGTAAGTTGGTGGTGCTTAGCGATGATTTTAAGTTACAAAAAACCCAAGTTACATTAAACAATTCCTTTTTGGAGACAGATTTACACATATTCTCACACGTATTTTAACACATACAACGAGATATTTTTTAATATTCAAAACGAATGGAGTTTGTTGCAAGATTTGTATAAAAAATTATTTTGCCGAAAATAAATTTACGAATTGTGTTTAAATTCAATTTATTAAACATTTTAAATTGAAGAATATTCAATCATAAATCTGTTTTGATACCTTTCACCCACACATTCAAAAAAGAGATTGCTACTTTTGGCTTAACAAATTACATTGAACCCAAAAAACATTGAATTTTAGTAGCGATTCGTGGTGGTTGAATGTAAAATCCCATAAATTTTCTTAAAATCGGACTATAATTTTGCGCCAATGAATTCAAATATGTATGCCGATTTCGACCTTCATTCATTGATTCTTCGAGAGCGTCATTGAGCTTCCTCTCCGAATTGTCCTTCTCTCCTGTGATCTTCGTAATTTTCTCCTCAGTCAGCTCCATTCACCGCTGCGTCAATTTCTTCTCATGCAGAGCAACTAACATTTGCCGTTCGTGCCGACTCACGTTCGACAATCATTATGCTCATGGGCAGTGGCCGACTTTTCCTCCAAAACCATGTCCATATTGTCCATGTCCCCGAGTGTTTCGATGACTTTTTTGTAATTCAACCGTACGTAGACGCTGACTGTTTTGGCCATCTTTAGCGGCCTGCAAGTCGCCACGCAGTTGCAGTTGAAATAGGGGTGTTTGCGGATTGCAGTATAGCAAATTCGATTGGAAGAGTTTGTGACCGGTGATAAAATGAGATTCTTGAAATTGGCGCTGAATTTTAAGTCACTTGGAAATGCGATAATTTCCTTGGTGTGTATCTTCTCGTAGTGACTGAGGATTTTCAGTTTGTGTTTGACTCGTGAAGCTTTAAAATTTGTAAGGGGAACCTTATTTTCTTTATATTTTTGTAATGGAATATTTTTTATTCAAGACGAACAGAAATCCTTTGATTGGAATTAAATATGAGGCGGCACGGATACGGACAACTACGACGGTAAAAAATGCATGAACAGAATGTTTTTGTTTATTCCAGATTGATAGTAATTAAAAACACCATTAAACAGAAAAAAAAGATTTTGACACATCAACCATTTTCAACTCACCTCCTGAGTAGAGTTGGGAACAGTGATCACTTTATAACAAGATTGGAAACCTACCTACGTTTTACCCTCCAAATACCGCAAAAGTTATTTTTTTTCAAACACACATACTCTTGCAGCAAACTTGCTTTATTATGTAGGCAATTGTATCATTACTACAATAAAACGCATACTCTTACAGCTAACCTGTGTCTTTAAGTTTGTATTACACGCATACTCTTACAGCTAACCTGCTCCCCTAGCTTGTAGGCAAATGTCATTTTGACAGCAAGGTTTCCAATCTTGGTATAAGTGATCAGTGGTTGGGAATAGTTAGAAATAGTTACGATTTGACACTTTAACACTGACCGCAAAAACGACAATTGTGGTTACGAAACGTAACTATTGGCGTGCAAAAACGAGAAATAGTCAACTATAGTCAACTATAGTCAACTATAGTCAGCGCAAAAACGCACTTCAGACATTCAAAAAAAGAATTGATTCGTTTTTGCACATTTCCTACACGCCAAAAAACATTGGCGCAAAATTATAGTCCGCTAATGAACAACTTTAGTGTGATACTACTAGCTTAAAATGACGTTTCAGACATGACTCAAACGTCATTTTAAGCTAGTATTACACTAAAGTTGTTCATTAGCGGACTATAATTTTGCGCCAATTGAATTTTAGTAGCAATTCTTCGTACTTCGTGGTTGTAAGAAAAGCCACATTAATTTTCTGGTATTTGTTATGGTTGGCATGGCAGTGCTTTTTTCGAAATTCACCTCAATACATGTTTTCTATCTGCACTGTAGATGACGCCTTAAACAGTAAGAAGAACTTAGAAATGTGACAAGTATAAATTACAACAACAAATCAACCAAAAATTGTCAATCTTCTTCTACAAAAGCAAACAGCCAAATGAACTCCGAGTTAACGCTGTGTTAAATTGCTTTTATTTAATAAATTTTTCAATCAATTGCATTACTTTAATGTAAAAAAACGATGTGAAACCATATCAATGAAATAATAAAAAATGTGAATTTCCAAGAGAAGGTCTCCAGTTCACACAGTAAACTCGCGTAGTGGAACGATTTTCCGGGGCGTGCTCCAGACGCGACAGTTCGAAGAAAAAAAATGTATTTTCATCTATTTTCGCAGCCATGAAAATGTAAACATTCGTCGGACCCATTCTTCATCTTTTCTTGTATCAACCCAATGTACATCCACCAGAAACCTCATCCCAAATAAAAAATGCTGACCTTATCATTATGAGTGAACTTTTGTGTGTGTTTTTTTTTTGAAAATGATTTTAATTTGTAAGGAATTCCTTAAATTGAAAGACAATTCGTGTGTGTTCGGGCTTTTTTAAAGAATTCTCTAAACCAAGAAATTCGGAAGTGGGCGTACAATTGAGGTGTATAAAGGAAAATAAAACTAAACTATGGAAATGTGTGCTAATGTCGGCCCCGGGAGTGGGAACGGTAAGGTTAGCTCTCAAGCCAAGTGCATGGTCATAAGCAATTTGAACAGTGGCGACCACAATCAAGATGTTTTCAAAAATTTCAAAGACCATGGTTATATTTTCGGAAGCACATCCCCGCGTGGAATGTCTACTTCAGATTATATTGGCGGCAGCGGTGGAGGCAGTGGTGGGTGCGGAACAACAGACAGCCATAGCCGAGGCTTTCTTCAAAAGGACAACAATGAAAGCGACAACAATATCAGCTCTTGTTCGACTTTAGACATTGTCAATAAGGTAAGAACACAAGAGAGAAAGAATTATTATTATTGTTCCTCTTTTGACGCTTCCTGTTCCCCAATCACCGTTCTCCGATCCCAATCCAATTCAATGCAATAAAAGTATGCACACTCTAACACCCTCACATTCTTTGGCCAAAGTGATGTAGAGTGAATATTTACTCTTCATGGTTTTTTTTGTCTTTGTGAACCATATCGAAAGTGTCATCATCAGGCTCAAATAATAAACCATACCGTGTCGATAAAAGGCCACAAAGTAAAGCTAGTCAATGTGGGATATACAAAACATACCCTATAAAGGTAGCGTTAGGGAATCGGTTGGTATGGCTATTAATCAAGGCGTTTTTTATATCCTTATGCCATAGACACAGTGAGTGCTTTAGGAAAGAAGGAAAGGGTTGGAGAGGTGGTGCCGGTGTACATTGGTCTTAAATTCCTGAACAATGCAATGATCGGGAAGGACAGAGTGTGGAAGAGAGTTCCACATTCGCGTAGTACGGCAAATGAACGATTCTCTATACTCGAGGCTCGAGGGTAAACTGATGGGCATTCCTGAAAGCGCGTGTATTACGGTTGAATTGCTTAAAGGGTGGAATGAAACTGGCTATTTCACTAGAGCAATTACCGTAGAAGTAACGGTAAAACAAAGAGATACGAAACATTACGACGGTGTTCCAATGAGGTGAATGAGTTAGTGATGTCTCTGTCACCAATCATTCTTACTGATCTTTTTTGTATACCATCCAAGAGGCTTAAGTATGTAGCTGGAGCACCAGCCCATAGATGGGAATTGTACTCAAGCTTTGGACGGATATAAGTCTTGTTGATAAAAGCCAGATTAGACATGGAGAAAAATTTCTTGCACCTTCTTAAGAAACCCAAACATCTTACGGCATTTTTGGCGACATCGCGTATGTGCTCGGACCACAAGAGGTGGTCAGTGATGCACATACCGAGAATCTCGAGATGTTCGGTCTCTTTGATGCAAGTGCCACTCATGGACATTGGCAAGGGGGGTATATCTGGCTTCAACGATACAAGACAGCATTGGGTTTTCGAAGCATTAAAGTCTACACGGTTCTCAATTCCCCATTGTACAATGCTGTTTAAGTTAGAGTTTAATGAGCTTATCATATTTTTCCGTTTCAGTTCCACATCCGAAGAGGAGGGGTGTGAGTCTGGGAACGAATAAGAAAAGCTAAGGGTACTATCGTCAGCGAAACAATTAATTGGATTAGAAGTAACAGACAAGAGATCATTTATGAAAATGAGAAATAGGGTCGGAGACAAAACGGAGCCCTGGGACACACCAGCATTTATTTTGTGGCTTTCGGACTTGAACCCGTCCAATACAACTTGTATTAAACGGTTCGGAAAAAAGTTTCTAATCCAACGAAAGAGGGATTCATCGATACCGAAAGCACGCAAAAAGAGCAAGATGCCACACTTTAACAAACGCCTTTGAAATATCAAGTGCATCTATCTTACTTACTTCAGAACGATGTAGAGATTTGTTCCACTGTTCGTTGAGATAAACCATCAAATCACCAGTGGACCTGTTGTTGCCGTACTGCCGGTCCTTAGGAAGCTTTCGGTCTTCGAACTGATAGTTTATAAGCATTTCCATGACCTTATAAAGAAGGGACGTAAGTGCGATCGGACGATAATTGGAGGGAGAGGAGGATTCGCTTACGCGCAACGGTTTTGTCAGCGTGGAAGAACACCTCTTCAGAGCAATAGCGGGGATACCATCCGGACCAGCGGATTTATGTATATTGAGATCTTTTAGGACTCTCGCCACAGCACGAGTGCGAAAGAAGATTTGTCCCATGGAATCATTGACGCGCTCAAGAACTGGAGGAGTCATTACACTCTTTTGCAGCGAAGAATTGGCAGCGAACTTTCTAGCAAAAAGGTTAGCTTTCGCGAGCGAGCTTACAACTTAAGTGTCAATGTCAACAAGCGTGGGGACCGAGGAAGAAGAAGAATTCTTCATATTTTTTTACAAATGACCAAAAATTCTTATTGCCTTTGGGACATTGCAGTATTTTTTGCCTTGGCATTGCAGGCCTTCCTGGCTTGTTTAAACTTGTTCCGGTTTTCCTCGGTTGGGTTGGCTCTAAAATCAGGAACTTTACTTCTTTTTCCCTGATAACCTCTTTACAGCTTGAATCAAACCATGACTTTTCCTTGGGTTTGATGCTTTTAACCTTATTTGGGATAAAAGTTTTCATTCCCAAAATAATCATATTAGTAATCATATCTGCGCTGGAGTATACGTCATTATCGAGGAAGCATAGTGACCAGTTAAATATCCGGAAAAAGTTGTTGAGACCGTCCCAGATGGCTTTCTCGTATTGCCACACGGTTCTCTTCGGAGCTCTTTCTCTAACTGGATTAGCTTGGCACGAGAAATTTGCAGATATAATACTATGGTCTGATCTGCCTAGAGGCGGTAATACACTGATAGTGTATTTATCAGGGTCAGACGTAAGAAACAAGTCAAGAGTATTTTCCGCTTGGCCATTAATGTCCGATATTCGCGTAGGCTCAGTGACAAGCTGAGTAAGGTGGTTAAACTCAGCAAAGATCTCAGCACACATTCCTTCGGGTGTTGTCTGGCCCGAATGGAGAAGCCACGAAGAATTGTGTACATTGAAATCGCCCGTAATAACGATTTTAGTGTGAGGATACAGGGATACAATTCTTTGGATGGAGTCAGACAGAGCGTCAAATTCACGAGAAGTTGAAGCCCTGTCCAAATTTGGGCTTCGATAAAGAAAACAATAGTGAATGATGTGCTTATTTAAAGTGAAGTTAAACCACATAAAATTGAAAATAGGGTTGGAGCAGCGCCCATCATGAATAAGGAATTCAAAAACATCGGAATTCTCACCTACTTGGGTTTCACTTAGCACCAAAACAGCTGGCCTGTTCGTAACAGTATGAATGAACGTAGCCAGAAAATTCGTAGCCACGAACATTGCTATAGTCAACTCTAAAATGTTCGATCATTGCAATATTAAAAAATAAAAACAAAAAAAAAAAAAAAAAAAACACGAAATTTAAGAGAAAGTACCGAAATGAATATCAGGTTTCTTTTCGAATCAACGCCTTCGCTAGTGTTATGCCGGTGACGTGAGTCGATCCGACCCTGGAACTCAAACTGCAATTTCTTGATACTAAGCCAAGTTTGCACAGGAAGAAAAGTTGTCGCCCCAGCCTTCAAGTTAAAAACAATTGAACGAAGCCAAAATTGAGATTTCAACAAAAATTTCGATTTCTATTCGCCTGACAGGGTGCCTCATAATTTTAGCTTGTTTATTTTTTTTTATTTTGTGTTACCGGCTAGTTGTCTTCTTAAGGATTGTGAAAGTTTTGAAAAACTACCAAAATGGTCACCATGGCGTATACGTGCTTTTTTTGTTAGAAAAAAAAAAAACGGCTCGACAGATTTTGATAAAATTTTACACGTATGTTCAGAAGATCTTAGAATAGGTTTAAATAAAAAAAAATGTGTGTGCATTGTTTGGCCAAATTATATTTTGGTTATTTTTTATGAAATACTTACTTACATACTCAAGGTGGCGCTACAGTCCGTTGTGGACTTGGGCCTCAATCAACAGTCTCCGCCAGCCAGCTCGGTCCCTAGCTAACTGTCTCCAGTTTTGCACTCAAAGTTGATTGAGGTCCTCTTCCACTTGAGTGCCCCACCTGAGTGGCGGTCTTCCTCTCCATCCGCTCTAAATGACCGAGCCATCTGAACTTTCCTCTCGAAACAGCCTAAGGCACTTTCATCCGATTTTGTCAGGGTCCATGCTTCCGCACCATACAGCAGGACTGGGATGATGAGTGTGTTGTACAGTTTTACCTTAGTTGCTCGAGAGAGTGCCTTTCCACTCAATTGCTTTCTTAGACCAAAGCAACAGCGATTAGCAAGAGTTATTCTTCGTCTGATCTCGGCGCTGGTGTTATTGCCAGTGGTTATAGCGGAGCCTAGGTAGACAAACTCCTCTACTCCCTCGAAGTTGTATGCGCCTAATGTGACGTTCTGTCTGAGCCGTCGGTGTTGGGTGTCCTTCCTCGAAGACAGCATATACTTCGTTTTTCCCTCATTTACCGCTAGACCTATTTTTGCCGCTTCTGTCTCAATCTCAATCCTCACAAAGGTGCCATTGACATCACGCTGTGTTCTTCCCATTGCACCAATATCACCGGCGTATGCGATAAGTTGAACAGATTTTTGGAAGATAGTGCCTTTGGTGTTGACGGTGAAGCTCTGCACTATCTTCTCAAGAACGATGTTAAAGAAATCGACCTCGAAAGGATGAGCTTGCAGGGACGCCAAAACTAGGCATAGCTTTTTATAGTTCGTCTCGGTAGATGCTGTCATACGCGGCCTTAAAATCGATGAAAAGGTGGTGGGTATCGATTTGGAGTTCATAGGTCTTTTCCAGGATCTGCCGCAACGTGAAAATTTGGTCAATGGTTGACTTTCCTGGCCTGAAGCCACGTTGGTAACCAACCAATCTGATTGTTGACGAAAGGCTTCAGACGTTCACATATTACGGGAGAGAGGATCTTGTAGGCGATGTTAACTAGACTAATACCTTAGTAGTTGGCGCAGTTTAGAGGATCTCCCTTTTTCTAAATCGTCACTAACGCCCAATTTCTTCACAAAGTTCTAAATTCGCTTTAAAACTCGATCCAGTGAATCTCGATCTAACTTTAGAACTTAGTTTTTAAATTATTTGGAACTCGGGCATTTCTTCACTTCTCTAGAACTCGATCTAAAATCGTCATTGAGTTCTAAGCGCTTAGAACTTGTTATTTTTAGAACCTAGTTCAAGCATGTTTTTGAAACTTTTGTGTCACCCGGCTGTGTTTTTTTTACAGTCATTTCTTTCAATTCGAAACAAAATAAAATAATTTCTGACTTTTAGCGCTTATGTTTTTATTTTGTATGTGTGTATCAATAGTTATTTTTGTATGTGTATATCTATGTTTATATTTTGTGACGCCCGTGACGTAGTGTTTATGTGCGTTGGTTGTCAAGCAGAATGTGGGGTTCAAATCTTACTCGTGGCTATAAACTATCAAGAAAAAGTGCTTCCCGACTCAGCCGTTCGGAGTCGGCGTTAAACTTTAGGTCCCCTCAATCCTTGACACGCACTCAGAGAATTGTTGATGATGAGCTAGCACTACAGCATTGTTTTAGCTGTTGGCACCGGCTACGAAATATACTTCAGCTAAATAAAATATTATGGCCATTTGCTTAGCATAATCCTTCACAAACGCTCCTAATCGTCAGGATTTTCCCGTGAAATCATGAGCGGCCGTTGATTATTGGCAATATCCCAGTATCGGAGTTGTTTGCCTTGTAAAGCGTCGCCATTAATATTAACACAGACAGTTTCAAAATTCACCAATTCTCCACCCGTGGCGGCGGGGCGCGGCGATTGTATCTTCACATACATATGCATATCTAATAAATTCATTTCAATTTTTACGGTTGTTGTGGATTAAAGATCTTCTGTTGAGGTTGAAGCACTGCTAAGAACGTAAGTTTGGTTAGTTACAAAAGAATTTCCCAAATCATTATTAGATATACTCTGGACGAAAGAGACGAAAAAAAATCGTATTGTCGTATTAATTTTGGCACTTATTCACATTTGATAAATTCGCACTTTTTCCAGAAAAACGTTCGCAACGTAGATAACTAAAATTCATCGTTCATAAATAAAAAATCATAAAAAATATGACCCACTTTAATTTATCTTCACCTATTCTTTTCCTATTGTATGCTCTTTTTTATTTTCCATAAAATTATAATAAATTCAATTCAATTTGCTCTTTAAAAAGACGAAATTGTAATAAAACCTAGTTCTAAGACAATAGATCCCCGAATTCGAGGGTCTAATTTTATCGAAGTTCTAACTGTAACAAAGTTCTAAATCGAAGTTCTTAGGCGTTAGAACTTGGTGAAGAAATGACTTAGAACTCAAATGAGTTCTAAAATTTTACTAAACCGAGTTCTAAGGGCTAGAACTTTGTGAAGAAATTGGGCGTAAGTCTACCAAATTATTGGCATATGCATACAAAATCCTTATTTATCCAGAGCGAGCAGGTGGCAAAAAACATAGTACTGCATAGAAATGAGGGAAAAACTAGATACATGGTGTCGCCGACTGCTAAAAACGTTGGCAAAGGTAGAAGAACAACAACCTTTCAAGTAGGCTCTTTAAATCTTACCATTACTTCAAAGCTGCTACTGTATAAGACGATAGTCTTACAAGTACTCACTAACGGATCCGAGAGCTCAGTGCTTAGCCAAAGGTACACGAAACTCTTAGTCGCCATCAAAAGAAAAGTCTTACGGAGAATATTTGGCCCTCGACGATATAACCACGAGGTGTATCAAATCTACGACGAAGACTCGATGACAAAAATTAAGCTTGGTAGACTCCGTTGGAACCTAGCTCGTGTGTCCTTTCCAGAACAATTCTTAGTAGGATTAAGCGCGGCAGACCAAATTTGAGCTGGAATGATGGCGTAGGCCAGGACGCCTAAGGCTTTATGGTGCGGAACTGGACGGTGCGCGTCGGACAACAATCGTGAGACATGCAAGAATAGGGTCGGCTAGTTCTTTATGTTTAAACTATGAAACAAATATTATTTTTTCTAAAAAAAAATCTCTCAAAGGTGTCTCAACCAACTCTCAAACGGCCCTCGATTGTCGATCATCTCTTATGGAGATGGCGCAGCAATTTAACATTCACCTCTTTGCCGGGTGCCGGGCAACAGAGACATCACAGGAAATTGTAGAGCCGATGAACTCGCTAAAAATGAAACCGTCATACCTATCTCACCTGAAAGCGAAAAGATAGGTATACCAATAGCTACATGCAAACTTTTACTAAAAGAGACAGCCTTTACGATAAAAAAGACTAGGTGGTACAATTTACCAACGCGCGCAGCCACATAACTCATATGGTCGTCACTTGATTTAAAGCGCTCTAAGGACTTTTTATCTCAATGTAGATTTCATATTAGCTCCCTAATAGGTGTCCTCACGGTGACTGTCTTAGTGTCTTATAGGCAGACACGCAATACGACTTGGCGTTTTTTTTTTTTTTTTTTTTTATTATTATCAGCGCGCACTCAAGAGGTTTCATTCCCTTTTTATGTCAAAGCACAGTACGAGCGCTAGGGAAAATGGGATAGTCGAAGAGGGTTTAGGATGAGACGTCGGTTAACATTGGTCTTGAATTCCTGAACACTGCAATAACTGGGGAAGACAGAGTGTGGAAGAGAGTTATTACTGTTGAATATCTTAAGGAGAGGAATGCAACTGGTTATTTCTCTAGAGTCTAGAGCATATACCGTTGAAATAACGGTAGAAGAGGGTGAGGCATAAGACATTACGTCGATGTTCGAGTGACGTAAAAGTCCCAATGATTGTATGGTCACCAATCACCTTAAATGCTCTGCTCTGTATATTGTCCGAAAGACTTAAGTAAGTCGAGCACCAGGCCAAACGTGGGAGTTGTTATCAAGCTTTGGACGTATATATGTTTTATAGATAGTGTTCCAGCCGACTGTGCCGAAAAAGCATTATGCGGCGTTAACTGGCCTAGGAATACAATTGTAAGAAACTTTATTCCAAAAAACGACAAAAAGGTGCCTCCACCGCCAGCGGGAACGAATCAGCGAGATGTGGGGCTGATACCAATGTAACCAATGTTATTTCTATTTATTATCAAAACATGGGTGGAATGAGATCTAAACTGAATTCTCTTTCCGCGAATGTTGATTCCTTTGAATATGGTATCTATGCGTTTGTGGAAACTTGGTTTTTCAACGACATAAGAAATGAGGAAATACTTAATACATCTGAGTTTAATGTTTTTCGTCGGGATCGGCATGATGTGGGTAGCAGAAGAGGTGGTGGTGTTTTTTTGGCAGCTCGTAAATCACTTATCG
>CAKKXW010000003.1:80375923-80388366 GCA_920937365.1 Sphaerophoria rueppellii
AGCGAACTTTACGGGTTGTACAACGACATGGACTTAGCCAGAAGGGTCAAGGTCCAGAGACTCAGATGGCTCGGTCATTTAGAGCGAATGGACACCAATGCTCCGGCCCGGAAAGCCTTCGACACTATTCCCGAGGGACGTAGGAGGAGAGGAAGACCGCGACTCAGGTGGCGCACTCAAGTGGAAGAGGACCTCAATCAACTCGGAGTGCAAAACTGGAGACGACTAGCCAAGGATCGAGCTAGCTGGCGGAGCCTGTTGATTGAGGCCCAAGTCCACAACGGACTGTAGCGCCACCTTAAGTAAGTAAGTAAGTTAACTGTATGAACGAAGAAGAAGAGGAAACCTTAACCTAACCTAACCTTACCTTATATAACCTTACCTAACCTAGCCTGTTTGCTCCTTCCAATGATATCGCAGTTGTGATACCACTAAAGAAGTTACTCATGGGAGAGTAATGAACTTAAACAAACAATTTTGTACTTTTAATGAAGCGAGAGAGACATTTTGTGTCGATATCGGCTTATGGATGGATGCCGAAATCTTTCAGTCCTATCCTGGCTATGCGGCCCAAGACGGTCTTAAAGTTTATAAAGATCTGAAACCGCATTGATATTTGTCAATTATAAGCTGTGTTTTTTTCACTACTCAGTAGCCAGCACAGTAATCAAGTGCGATTAAAACGCTCCAACTCACTTTATCTGTCAAATTCAGTTTGTATGGCAATTGTTACATACTACATCGCAAAATGAACCTGAGGGTTGCGCCTCGGGTTACACAAAATTAGCAAGTACTTCAACCTAAGCGAGTGCATAACTCAGATAAGCTCAGATCATTGGATTTGCGTAGCAAAATAATTCTTCTTAACGCCAACAATGCTGTCTTCATTTCAATGATTGAAAGTTCTATCGCCGGCATAACTGTCATTTTTTTACTGGCCTTTTTATGGGCTGCAATCCAAATTGTTGTTGTTTGCCGAGGGAAATGGAGAGGAGAAAATATTAAAAATGTACTCAAACATTTTATGCACCTATCTAGTTTTTAATTACGCCTAATCGCCAGTTTTATGGCATTTCTTTCTGTTCCCATACCTGCACTTTAACTTTATAGATTTCAAATTTGAAGTCCATTAATCAATCAGTGTTAAAATGCATGAACAAACAGTGGGAGTATTTTGCCTGACCCACTTTTTTCGCATGCTCTGCAATTATTGTCATGTCGTGTTTGGTCAAATTGTGCGTCTACAGTTTTGAACGAAAGCTATAATGCAGTTTCTAAGACTAGAAAAGTGTGATGAATAAAAATGTCAAAAAATCTTACCCTAAAAAGAGAAGTCTAAAATTCGTTGCCCAGACTTGTAACGACCATCCTTAAAGTTCGAATCTACAGGTAAGGCGTGTTGTTCTCTGCCGAAATAAATCAGTCCTCAGCAATGAATTTTGTTCGACTTGTCTAATCTACCCTACAATGATAGCCATCGAAAACACACTTACCCATATTGATTCCAAATAACAACAAACACAAAAACAACACAAAATCATTTGCAAGGTTTTCCTCTACTGCGCAAGTATTCCGAACATATGACGTTGATGCATTCTCGACGCAAACACACACACACACGTACACAGTGCTCAGAGCTCATCATCTAACAGCAAGTTGTGTGATACACAGAAGAAATTTCAAGTAAAATCAAAGAACGACACGAAAGGCCTCAGCCAAGATTACATTATTTTCCATTATTCATTAAATTATAAAGAAAATCATGTCAGCAGAAAGTTTCTTCATTAATTGTGTCCTGTGATTGCTCCCCATCGAATAACATCACCCGGGACACGGGTGAATTATGCCTGCGATGGTTTTTTCCTAATTGAAAATCCTATAGTTCGGTACATATTTAAGGAATAGTGCACGTGTAATGTCGATTTCGCAATTGCCGAAGAGTTTTAGTTGCTTGTGTTGTACAGAGTTTCAGAAGGAGAATCAGAATAGCAGTGCCAGTGGCAATCGGTTGCAGAGGAGCGAATTACATCGTAGCTGGGAATACACCCTGATAACGCAACCTCCGCAAATACGTCGCATTAATGTGCGTGTTGTTTTGATGCGTCCTTGAGTCCTCTGTTTTCTTATTCAAAAAATACACATTGATGATAGATTTTCCAAAAATATTAACATTTGTCATTTTTTGTTTTAGGTTGAGAACTTGTCAATTCTGGAGCTGGAAACACAACTTAAAGAACTGTCACAGAAACTGCAGAAATCTGAAAAGTGTCGTGATGATTATAAACGAAAATTGGACGAAGCCACCGAGGACAAGGAACGATGCTTTCGACGGCTGGAAGTGATAAGTGCGGCTCACGAAAGCCGCATTACAGAGATGCATTGTGTGATTGCTGAACTGAGTAAAAAGCTGAGAGCGAAGCAGGAAAACACTATAATGGAAGAGAACGAGCCTGAAGGCAGTGGTAAGTGGGTTAACTCCAGTTATAGCTATCATTGAAATGAATTCGTAAAAGTTGTTGCGAAAGCCGGTGTGCCTTGGCCAAGCAACGTTACCGGACCTGGAAGTGAAACTGAACGAAGCCGATGAGCCACAGATTATTCCTGTAATATAGCTACCTATCTGTATAAAAATTGGTTTTGGGGGGAAAATTCCCCCGTTCGACGAACTGAAGCCGTGCATTGCAAGCAAGCCGCGTCCCCGGAACTTAGCATTTTTTCTGTTTCCGGCCATAGTTTCCTATTCCTAGCTTTCTTCCCCTTCGAAATCTGACTTATCTCTTGTATTCGATTGAATGAATGGAATCTATGTACCCAGAAATTATAAATTACTAACATTGTCGAGGGTAGTCCGATAGTCTCCTTTAAACTCAATACATTTGACCCAGCGATGCTCCAACTTAAAAAGGCTTCCGCAAAGGATGACCTACTCATTCAACTAAAGTTTCTGCTTGGCTAGTGACTTTTGAGCGTTTGAAAACAAAAACAAGTCGCTCGGTGTCAAGTCTGGAGAGTACAATATATGAGGCAGCAGTTCCTAGCTCAATCCCACCTATTTAGCCGTGGCTATGGCAGAAGTGGAAGCCATTGTTTAATGTTAAGGTTTAAAAACACTTTCTTACCACCAAGTGAAGCTGTCGAACTGGCCCAATAGTTCAGCTTAGAACAGTTTGTTTTGCCCTTCTCCAAGTTGATTGATGTGCCGGCCTGTCCCATCGGCCGTGTTCGACTTCTTCGGAGCACGTTGGCCAATTGAAGTCTATTGTTTCTACAGTTCTTCGTCTCTGGTCTTAATCAGTGCATTCCTGTTTCGTCGACTGTCACAAAACGACGAAAAAACTCCTTCAGATTGTGCTTAAACAGCGTCACAACGTTGCGCTCGTGCATAAAGCAAACACGGCCAACCATCAAGCTTAATTTTATGCAGAACATGACCCACGCAATCTTTTGAAATGCTCCCTGTCTCAGCTATCTCACTCACCTTCATCGGTCTGCCAATATGAGATCTTGGACTTCATCCACGGATGATGGCAGCGGTGTTCAGGGCGCTTTGCTTATTGAACCAATTTTGACGCTCGCTATTTAAGAAGAACTCGGAAGAATCTCGACATCCATTGGACAGATCCGTGCAATCAACGGACGAATCCGTGCAATCAACGGACGAACCCGTGCAATCAACGGACGAATCCGTACAATCAACGGACGAACCCGTGCAATCAACGGACGAATCCGTGCAATCAACGGTAATCTGGGCAATATACCGACGAATTCGGGCAGTTACGGGACGAACCCAGGCAATCAGCGGAAGAATCTGAAAAAGCAACGGCAAATCCGATTACAGATTAGCGTATTTCGGCCCCTTACAAATGGTGGGGGAATACTGTGCCAAGATAGTATGTTATTTTTTTATTTAATGGGCGCACCACACGTCCGTTCGTCTTGAGTTGCTAGCACAAAGCACCAACTGATTATTCTAGCCCTATGGCTGATATCTTGCTATTTGTTAGTAAGCTGGATTTGGTATGATGTATAAGTTGGCGGTCGGTTAACAAATAATGCAACTGATTGTTGTTTTTATCGGCTGGCATTCAGTTAACAACTGATTTGTGTTTATTGGTCGATGATCGGTCGTGGCCACAAATTAAGAAGTTGCAGGGTGTTAAATCACCAGATCTCGGAGGCCAATTGTGATTTGTGATCACCTCTCCGAGCTTCCCCGTAAAAGATCAATTATTTCATTGTTTGTTGAAATTAATCGTTGTCCAGATAAATACCATCAAACTCCGGTCATAAAAAATCATTAATCATCTATCAATAGAGCTATCTATTCACCGTAAGTTTTGATCCAATCTAATATTCAAGAAAATAAGGTCCAATGACCCCGCCGGACCACAAACCCAACCAAACAGCTGAGAATGGAGAGGCTTCTCAACAATAACTCTTGGGTTTTCCGAAGCCCAGAAGCGACAATTTTGCTTGTTGACGTAGCCACCGATGTGGAAATGGGCCTCATCAGTGAAGATGGTTTTTCGATGGAATTCCCGATCATTTTCATGCATTTCAAGGACTCAATCAGCAAAGACACGAAGTCTTTATGCAAAATACTGTGTAATGACGTTTGTGGAATGCCCAATTCCAGAAAACGACGAGGAATGGACAAACCTGGGTTTTCTTCAATACTTTGAGCTACAGCAGCAATATTTTCAGTTGTTCTTTAGCGACGTGCACGGGTTTTATTCACATCGCAGATTTTTCCAATAATTTCTGTATTGCGGTCCGACAAAGTGCTTCACGACGACTCAAAGATGCTCTAGTTTTGCGAAATTCTTAATTTTCACCATGTTTGTAGTGAATTTAATAATTTCCATGCGTTTGTTGAAGCGTGTATCGTTATGGCGTAATTTCTGTTTAGGTTAGGTTAGGTTGGAGTGGCTGTCTAGATGTTACTGACTCACTTAGACCTCAAGGGTCCATTGTGATACCACTAAAAAAGTTACTCATGGGAGACTAATGAACTTAAACAAACCATTTTGTACTTTTAATGAAGTTAGAAAGACATTTTGTATCGAAGAAGGGATTACCGAGATAGTTATTCCTTCTATTGGAGAAAGCCGGACATGTACATGGACTGTTTCATCTTCCTCCTCGTCCATGCAGCTTCTACAGAAGTCGTTTGCGTAGACCCCTAGCCTCAAAGCATGTCTACCTATGAGGCAGTGTCCTGTTATGACTCCAATTGTAGGTGGTACCCTGTGACCATCTAGCATTTGTTGATCCTAGAGCATATTGTTTGAGAAGATATTTGCATGTAGCAAGTGGTGTCTAACAGTAGGCAAAAGTGTTCTGTTTTTGGCGAGCTCATCGGCTTTTCAATTTCGCGGGATGTCGCTGTGGCTCGGCACCCAAATTAGGTGAATGTTAAACTGTTCCGTCATCTCATTCAGAGATGATCGACAGTTGTGGACTATTTGAGAGTTTGTGGAGACAGACGCGAGAGATTTGAGAGTAGCTTGGCTGTCCGAGGAGATACGTATATCCTTGCAAGATATAACGTTTTCTTTGAGCCAGGATAGTGCCTCTTTAATCGCCATTAATTCTGCCTGGAAAACACTACATTGATTGGGAAGTCTGTATGATAGACTGAGATTCAGTTGTTTCGAATAGATACCACTTCCAACGCCGTAATCGGTCTTTGAACCGTGCGTCTGTATAGAAGTATACCGTATTGTCTTCCAGAGGTCTCTCTTCTTGCCAAGAAGATCTTGAAGGGGTTGAAACTTGGAAGCTATTATCGAATACCATTTTTCGTGTTGTATAGTCTAAGCGATCTGGGATAGATCTGAAGTTGTCTAAGATATTAGTATGACCTGTGTTGTTATTGATCCATTGAGAGGTGGCTCTTAGCCTTACGCATGAGTTAGCTCCCACCATTTTGGAAGAAATGTGAAGAGGTGTTAGGTTTAAGAGCACTTCCAAGGCTGCTGTTGGTGTTGACCGAAGTGCTCCTGTGGTTCACATACCTGCTGACCGCTGGACTTTGATAAATTTATTTAGATTTACCATCTTGACCAGTGCGGTGCACCATACGACAACTCCATAAATGAATTTCGGTATGATTACCGAAGTGTATAGCCAGTAGGTTATTTTTGGGGAGAAGCCCAATTTTGAGCCTATGGCCTTTTTACAAGTAAAAAGCGCTAAAGTAGCATTTTTCACTCTTTCATCAATATTTGCCTTCCAATTAAGTTTTTTTGTCTAAAATGAGGACTAAATATTTGGCTTGTTGGGAATCCCTAAAGGGTATTCCCTTAATCGTGAGTGGGTTAATCTGAGGAATTTTGTACCTTCTCGTAAAGAGTACTAGTTCTGTTTTATGTTTATCCAAGCCACACTGTTTAGCCCAATTTGTCAGCCTGTTTAAGGCATTTTGTAGGGGTTCCGGGAGAACTTGAGGATGTTTCCCAGATTCAGATTTTGCAACGTCGTCAGCATAGGCAATCACCTTGAAACCCTCTGCTTCCATTAAAGTAGTAAAACTTCTCATCTTGGAAGTTATTGTCCTGCTTTTGAGCATGAGGCTTATCAGATCTATGAGTGATTTCTCTTATTTCAGCTTGTCCATTGCTGTTGTGATCGCCTGGTTGCTGACGTTGTTGAAAGCTCCTTCAATATCTAGGAAAGCTACTAGGTTTGAGGGAATATTCAATGCTACGTACCAGCGAATGAAGCGGTGTTTCCATTTAGATTACGCATGTTGAGTTGTGGGAATGAGACATGAGCCGGTTTTTTCACTACTCAATAGCCAGCACAGTAATCAAGTGCGAATAAAACGTTCCAACTCACTTTATCTGTCAAATTCAATTTGTATGGCAATAGTTTCACAAAAAGTCAAAAAATGGACCTGAGGGTTACGTCTCGGATAAGGACAATAGCAAATACTTCAGCCTAAGAGAGTTCATTACGCAAATCATTAGATTCGCATAGCAAATAATGCTTCTTAACGCCATTAGCGCTGCCTTTATTTCAATAATTGAAAGCACTATCGTCGGCACAACTGTCATTTTTTGACTGGCGTTTTTATCGTCTGCAATCTAGTGGCCCGAATCTGCCAAATGCACAAAATTATGCCAAACGTCAACAAAATTCAATGTACTGCTTAGGAATTGACAAAAACTGCCACAAGAAATATTTGTGGCTAAAATCGAAGATAGGGGAAATATTTTTCTCCTTCAAAAGTGACAAAACTTACGAAAATTGGGAGTAAAAGAACGAAAAAGTGGGAGAATATGGCAGTTTTCTACAGTTTTAGGGAGTAAAAGAACAGACCTTTTAATATCATTACAACAGTTTTCAGCATCAAAATGCTATTTGACTTCGCTGAGCGATTAAGAAGGAATCACCGACAGGCATTGCTCTTTTTCATTTTTGTAAAATCCGCGGACAGTACATAACGCTTCCACACGCCTGTCAAAAACAAAACTACGAGTCCGGTCGGACTGAAAATTCGACAGTTTAGCAGTCTACACGATAATAAATTATTTTTGCAATACTGGCACCATCAGGCGGTGAGGCTATGAACTTATCTGACAACCCTTGTATCTTTATCTGAAACTAATTCCCATTATGAGGCCTAGTAACCTTGCAGAAGGGGTAGGATCCGCTCTTTTTTAAGACTGGTATCTGTTACTCTTTTGTGGTTAAATGAGAATTGCTTCAACGATTTCGGATTCGTTCTTAGTTGAAAATGCATTTAGAACCCCAAATGACGAAACCCCTTCCAAGATCTTAAGTTTCTCAGAATTGATGATATAATAATTTGTATTTCTAGAAATAAGCTATCAAGAAGGTTCTGTGTACAATTCAGAACTGAATCTCACCAATCCCGATGCTGAATGCCAGACAGATCCTCTGGATGCTGAATACTCCATAGAAGAGGATCAGAAAATTTTAAACGACACAGTGGCAAAGACTCAATTAGAAGTATAATCAAATATCCTTTTTATACCTGCAGCTATTTTAAAATATTCCTATTTTCTTGTTCAGGATCTCCAAGAAGAAGTTCTTCACTTAAAAGCCCAAATCGCCCTTCTTCAATCACAAATTGCCGCCAATCCACCCCAAAACAGTACCCTGGTCCATGGTGAACCCGAACTCGACGACAACCAAGACGGATTTGTCTCCTACAACAATGATCAGCACGACAAATGCCCCGATGACGAAGACATTAACTACAAACACCATCGAAGCAGCATGAAGAAGCTCAACACAAGTATCTACGATAAAGAGTTTTATAAGACTGAAGACGATGCGAACGATGAGTTCCATTCGAAGGAGATGCTTGCCGCAATAAATAATTTACAATCCAATGAAATGTACTTGGAATCGCTGGATGATCAGAATTTGTGTTTGAGCAAGGCAAATATCAGTGTGAAGTATGTTCCAAGCAATAATGCCTTTGTAGAAAGAGGTGAATTAGTTTTTCTCTTTAAAGCACCAAAAACCAAAATCTGTAAACTCTTTTTCTTTTTTTTTAGAAAAATACCAACGACAGATGAAGAACTCAAGCAGTGATGCCCCGGTGCCGAAAATGGCTGAGCGGGTCAAACTGCGCAAAACAAACGACGAACACAATGTAACCACAACTGACTTTATCAATACTGGGGTAAGTCTTTTGTGAATCAGTTTTGGTTTAGAGGAGAACTTATTGTATTTTTCTTTAAGATAAACAACACCGAAATTGTTGAACACTTGGTGTCGGACTTGATCCAAAGTAACAACATGATGGACAGTTTTATTGAAGCCTCGCAGCTTGACACCGAATTTCAGAGACTGCAACGTAGAATTGAACACCTGAAAGTTCGGAATTCCGTGTTGGCATTAACTTTGGAAGAATGCAAGGAACACTGTGATCATCTCTATTTACTCTGTGGGAAATACGAGTCGAATGCGATAGCTTTGCAATCGGCTGTGAATTGTAGCGATCGTGCCATTGAAGCCTATGACGTTATGTTGGCACTCCTCGAGAGCAAGTAAGTTTGGTGTCTTTCCGTTGATAACATGACGTCATAAACTTTTTTCAATATAGAATGGCTTTGCTGAAAGAAAGTTCTTCGGCGGCCGAAGACAGCCGGAGATCGGTTGAAGCCGTAGCCAGACACCTACTGGACCGCCTTGAGAGTGAGAAGAACTTGTCTGAAAACAGTTTAGGACCGTGGCAAAACACGTAACAAATAACAATCCCATGTGGATCCAATTCTGTGTAACGTTTAAATTTGTCTTTGCAGATTTTGCATATCCGACAAACCATTTGAACCCTGGACTCCGGACGACGATAACCGCCTTAGAAATCATGTTTCCAAATTGAAAGGTCGCCGATCGACAGTCCAAAATACAATTGTCAATTTGGAGTCTCCGTTCAGTTCATTTTATGAAAAAACACGCATGGCTTTGGAGAGCAGCAAAGAAGTCAAACAGACAGAGAAGGGTACTCAACTCGATCTGGAAATGGCTGTGTTGATGCAGGAAATGCTTAATTTACGGGAAGAAAATATCACATTGAAACAGAAACGCGAAGAAGCCGATCGTGATCGACAAACAGCCATGGAGAAGATGTGTGTGCTGCAGGAAGCCTTCCAGCAACTACAAACTCAACTGTCGGACTCAGATGCACTCTTTAATTTGCATGCAGCTGATAGATCTTCATTTTCTGAAGCTGATCATGCAGCATTGACGGAACGGCAACTTGTTGAAGCTCTGACTCGGGAGTCGGAACTGAAGATAAGAATTCAATCGCTGCTGGGCTCGGTGTCGGCGACTCAAAAAACCTCCGATGAGAAGTACGAACAAGTACAAAACAATATAAAGGAATTGCAAAAAATGAACTTGTAAGTTCTTATGATTTTGTATGAATTTGATTAAAATAATTTATTGAGAAGAAACTAGATGGGAATTGATAAGTTCAAGTTAAGCTCACTGCTCAGGTAGTTATAGAATATATTCTGGTTCTGTTACAAGTCAAGAGAACATGTTTCTTACATGGCTTCTCCCCAAAAATAACCACTGGCTATACACTTCGGTAATCAGACCGATACTCATTCATGGAGTTGTCGTATGGTGGACCGCACTTAATAAACTTATCAAAGTCCAGCGGTCAGCAGATATCTGCATCATAGGAGCACTTCGCTCAACACCAACAGCAGCTTGGAAGTGCTTTTAAACTTAATACCTCTTAACATCTTCTCCAAAATGGTGGCAGCTTACTCATGCGTAAGGCTAAGAGCCACCTCTCAATGGATGAGTAACAACACTGGTCATACTACTATCTTAGACAACCTTAACTACAAAAATTGTATTCGATAATAGCTTCCAAGTTTCAATCACTTCAAGATCTTCTTGGGAAGAAGAGAGACCCCTGGAAGACAAGACGGTACACTTCTATACAAACGGTTCAAAGCCCGATTACAGCGTTGGAAGTGGTATCTATTCGAAAAAACTGAATCTCAGTCAATCATATAGACTTCCCAATCAATGTGTTCCAGAAGTATAATGGCGATAAAAGAGGCACTGATTCAAAGAAAACGTTATATCTTGCAAGGATAAACGTATCTTCTCGGACAGCCAAGCCGCTCTCAAATCTCTCGCGACTGTCTCCACAAACACTCAAATAAACAACGACTGTCGATCATCTCTGAATGAGATGACGGAACAGTTTCACCTCATTTGGGTGCAGTTCCACTGAGACATCGCGGGAAATTGAAAAAGCCGAAGAGCTCGCCAAAAACAGAACACTTCTGCCTACTGTTAGACAAAGACATAACATGGGAACACCACTTCCTACATGCAAATATCTTCTCAAACAATATGCTCTAGAATTAACAAATGCCAGATGGTCACAGGGTACCACCTGCCTAGTAACCAAACAAATATGACCAAGCTTAGACCTGAAACGGTCAAAAGGCTTGATTTCTCTGAGCAGACAAAATATTTGCTCTACAATTGGAGTCATAACAGGACACTGCCTCATAGGTAGACATGCTTTGAGGCTAGGGCAAACGACTTCTGTAGAAGCTGCATGGACGAGGAGGAAGAGGAAACAGTCCAACGCCTTCTGTATGCATGTCCGGCTTTCTCCAATAGAAGGAATAACTATCTCGGTAATCCCTTCTTCGATAATACCAGCGAACTGGCAACGATCGACACAAAATGTCTGTCTTACTTCATTAAAAGTACAAAATGGTTTGTTTAAGTTCATTACTCTCCCATGAGTAACTTCTTTAGTGGTATCACAATGAACCCTTGAGGTCTAAGTGGTTCAGTAACATCTAGACAGCCACTCCAACCCAACTAAACCTAATGATTTTCAGAGTTGCGTGAGTTTAGACGATTACCGAAACAAAATCGTTGGATCATAATCGAGTTCTAAAATGGCCCTCCAGAGGTCACCGAAACCATGGGATTGTACGCCCTTTGTTTTAAATAGATCGATCGAGATTCATCGACAAAAAATGTAAACTGGAGCTCAATCGTTTTTAATGGACGTTGGCTGTTACGAAAAACGTTTGGGTTCAAATCATGAAGTTTTCATTTCATCCTTCACGATAACTAGCCCTTGCCAAGAACTGGTAAAACATCAAAGAGCATCTAACTGTCAAGAAAAAAATTGTTGCTCAACTCAGTCGTTCGGAATCAGTATTAAATTTCAATTCTCCTTAATTCTTCACACGCACTTCAGAGAATTGTTGATGATAGTTAGCCGCTTAGGCCTTGGCTCTCTTAGACCTATCGCGCCACTTTTTGTACATGTGTATTGTAATGGTACTTTTTATGAAAGGCTGAGGTTTCACTACCGGTTCATGGGTTTGACTTAAAAAGCACTACAAACTTCAGTTGTGTACAATTATTATTTTTATTACGTTTTTCTTTCGTTATGATTACAAATATATGGTTTTGTAGATGTTTTAGGATTGTCCTTGCGGTCGTGTTTTGGTCAACTTTCCTGGACCACTAAAATTTGGCTCCTCTGGGTTACGCTCTTTCATGCTCTTTGCTGCAGTTGCTTCTAGTCTGTTGGTCGACGGCTTTCACTGACTGGTCTTACGGATCGCTCCGACCGATCTTACGGCTTTCGACGGCTGGTCTTACGGGACGGCTTTCAGCCGGTCTTAAGGCTTTCGCTGACAGGTTCCTACGGCTTTCGCCTGCTGGTCTTACGATGTGTACTTGTTACTCCCAGTAACAAGCAAGCACTATTTTTAAGTAGTTAAGTATATGTCTTTATTGGAAATATTATATTCAAGTTTAATTAGTATTAATTACAGTGATTCAAAAAATAAAAAGACAAAAACAAAAGACAACTAAAAATTTAGTGCAACCACAAAGACCAGCAAACTAATTACAATTCAAATATTGAAGTTGCATCCACAGGGCAAAAACTCGTTTTTTTCTTA
>CAKKXW010000003.1:80393319-80468779 GCA_920937365.1 Sphaerophoria rueppellii
AGATCTATCTTCTATGTAAAATGCCACCAAATGTAATTGAAACATTCTTTGTACAAGAGGACTGAACATTGTCATGGTTACGTAACCATGACGTAACGTTACGATGTTATGGGATTACCCTATTTAGAAGGATTTTATGGAAGCTACTGATGGATTCGTCACTCGAATTGAACTTGAATAGTTAAGGGTAGATCAAAGAAGAGTTATTGGGCTCGGTGTCGGCGACTCAAAAAACCTCCGATGAGAAGTACGAACAAGTACAAAACAATATAAAGGAATTGCAAAAAATGAACTTGTAAGTTCTTATGATTTTGTATGAATTTGATTAAATTAATTTATTGAGAAGAAACTAGATGGGAATTGATAAGTTCAAGTTAAGCTCACTGCTTAGGTAGTCATCGAAGGTATTTTAGGAAGATTTATCCCATTAGGGTATTGTAGCATTGCAATGCAGTACCAATGCATTGGTACTGTTACAAGTCAGGAGAACATGTTTCTTACAAAGTTAATGTAAACCACCGTAAAATGTATCTTCTATCTAGACGATACCTATTTACCAATCGTTCAAATTCTATCGTTTTAGTAATAATCGATAAACGGAAAGCAAATTTTGATCTGGAAAAACAATATCGTCCCGAAGATAATGATTTTCAGAGCAATGGACAAACTGAAATTAGAAAAATCCCTCATAGACCTAATAGGTCTCATGCTTAAACTTCCAGCATGAGAAGTTTTACTACCACCAGAATGGTGAATCGAGGTACCCCCCAAGGCGGGGTCCTTTCAATTATTATTTTTATTACGTTTTTCTTTCGATATGATTACAAATATATGGTTTTGTAGATGTTTTAGGATTGCCCTTGCGGTCGTGTTTTGGTCAACTTTCCTGGACCACCTCAAATTTGGCTCCTCTGGGTTACGCTCTTTCCTGCTCTTTGCTGCAGTTGCTTCTAGTCTGCTGGTCGACGGCTTTCACTGAATGGTCTTACGGATCGCTCCGACCGATCTTACGGCTTTCGACGGCTGGTCTTACGGGACGGCTTTCGGCTGGTCTTAAGGCTTTCGCCGACAGGTTCCTACGGCTTTCGCCTGCTGGTCTTACGATGTGTACTCCTTGACGGTTGTTCTTGTGAATTTTCTTCCTTCTGTTTCACTGATGTCGATTTCTGGATGTGTCTTGCTCGACTGACTTGATGCGACTGAACTGATGACGTTGATCGAGATTAGTGAAGTTCTTATAATACTATCCTGGATGTGAAGTCTCTCCATCGAACGATAATTTCTAATTCATTTAGAGTCGAACATCTTTTTAGTGTCATCAGTGTGAACGCTTGTTGTTGCTGTATTTTTACTCCTGCAATTCCGCTCAACAGCGAATACTCAGCGTATGTCATTCTGCCTGATGCAGTAATTCAGCCTGATATCGTTATTCAGCATGTGCTGAGAATTGGTTTATTTCGCCTATGTAATGCTTCATTACAGTATTCAAGTTCTTCGAATCGCACAAACAACATTCCTCACAGAATGATGATTTGCGCAGTACAGCTGGGTAATTTGAAGACGCTGTTATGCTTTGAGTCTTTCCATGATGTTAAAAGAGAAGCCATGAATGTGACAATGTCAGATCTACGCTGACGCTTTCTCCCAAGCATAAGCCATCACAATATCGTTCCAAAGCTAAAAGCCATTTCCTGCTACACACTTCTGTTTCTTTTCATCGTATTTGCTAAAATGATTGAAAAAATGATAATGTTTTTCATCATTTTAGCAATGATAAATGATGAGGGAAATGATGAATGTCAAAGTTGTTTGTGGCTATGACTGAAATGATGAGAGCCTGGTTCGAGAGAAATAAATAAAACAAATCAAAAAGTAAGTTTTTAAAAATGTAAAAGATTTTATGGAAATGTAAATTTTTAAAAATGTTCATAGACGGTATCGTTTCGCATCATCGGAAATAGTGGTGTACAGTTTCCAACTGATAACTGAAACTTTAGTCGGATATTTATATCGTCCAACAGCCGATTGCTGTTGAGCTTAGGATTCATATCCATTTCTCACTGCCACGATCTCGTTTTTAATATGAATAGACTTCAAAACGACCACCAAGGAGTCATTCGGACGATTCTTTGAGTCATTAACTCTCTTTACTTATCGCGGGTCGAGTTGTGAACCTAGAAATTGACCAGACATTTTGTGGGAGCTGACAAATATTCATATTGTTGATTGGACACAAACGAATCTCTGTAGAGTTTCTTAAAAAAAAAAGATAACAATATTGACACAAAAACGTGTTTCACCAACAAAAAGTAAAAAAAAAAAAACGTTAAATAAAACAATCTATAAAAAAAAACGTATACGCCCGAGTGTACATTTTCTTTGGAATCGTAGTAAAATACGAAATCTGTATGCAGTGCTGTCAAAAACATTCCGAATTTGTCCCCAGTGTAATGATTTTCTTAATATCAAGTAGAAACCTAACAACTTTCTATTGTTTTTTTAATAATTTGTAAAGTTTATGAGACCAGTCAATGATAACCTTAAAAATGTAATGATACGATGATAAGACCAAAAACAAAAAAATATTTTACTAACTTGATCAATAACATGCCTGTGCAAAACTAACCGGATTTCAAGAAGATTATGAGTTTCGATGATAAAGTAGCTATTTTTCGATTCGATTTCTTCGACAATTTGTGATGAACTCAAACTTTCAAGTACGGCAAGGAAGCGCAAAGAGATTTCGGTCTTTTTGCATTTCGACCAGCTAAAAAAACTGTACTTACTGCTAAGCATCGAGGAAAGGGGCAATTTCAGCCGTGATATTGCCGTTTTTACTTCATCTAGGTCGGGTTCACGGAATTGTTGACTATCATCGTGTCCGATGAAAGGCTCCTGCCTGACGGCGGAATTTTGTCAGTCGTCGTTATACAGTCTACAGAAGTGGTCTTTCTAAATCCCCAGCATTGACTACGGTTCTACTATGATGTTCCCTTGTTTATCTCTGCAGGCATCGGTTCTTGCTCGATGACATTGAGCCAGCTGTGTAACCTTTCGATAAAACCTCCGAACTTCATTCCTGCTGTTGGCTCTCTCAACATCCTCGATCAGACGCTTCTCATGCTCTCTCTTTTTTCTCCTGAGAAGCCGGCGTTCCTCTCTCCTCTTTCGCTCATAAAGCTCACGAGCAGCTCTTGTCCTTCTATGCAGCCCCGCTTTGTATGCCTCCTGCTTGGCTGCATGGGCCTGCCTGAATTCTTCGTCAAACCAGGGGTTTCGTTTTGGTGGTTGTGTGAAACCCAGCACTGGTTTTTGATACTTGTGTTGGCGGTATAGGACTCCTTAAGATGTTATTTGACACTCGATCAGAGAAGGATCTTGCAGCATTTCCTTGTTTTGGCCGTTGTCGGGATATTCGTAGCACTACCTTGGCTACGACGAGGTAGTGGTCCGAGTCTATGTTAGCTCCTCGGAAGTTCGAACATCTAAAATGCTGGACAAGTGCCTTTCTGCGATCGAAATGTGATCAATCTGGTTGACGGTTGATCGATCAGGAGATCTCCATGTTACTTTATGGATGTTGAGATGTGGGAACCACGTACCACAACATTTCGCCCGCAGCAAAATCGATCAACCTGAATCCGTTATCGGAAGTTGTGTCGTGCAGGCTGTGCTTTCCCACTGTTCCACCACAGATGTCCTCTTTTCCCAGCCTTGCGTTAAAATCGCCGAGGACAGTTTTAATGTCATTGCTATTACATTGCTCATACGTTTTGTCAAGGACTCGTCTTTGGTGTCGTCCTTTTTCTCTTCGGTGGGGGTTTGCGCGCATATTAGGCTAATGTTGCCGAATTTATCCGTGATTCGGATTGTCGTGATGCGTTCGCTTACACATTTGAAGCTCAAGACTTTTTGACTGAGTCTGCTTCCCACGACGAATCCGCATCGAAAGAGTCGCTGTTGTTGCTCTCGGTAAAAATCACCATAGTAAATGTCGCAGTTTCTCATCCTCCTTTTGCCCGGTCCATCCCATGGCATTTCCTGGATAGCGGTAATATCTGCTTTGTAGCAGTTGAGGGTCTCCGCTAACTGTTCGGCAGCACGTGGTCTATTAAGGGACCTAACCATTCCACGTGCATATCCGAAATTCGTTGTCCTTTGTACATTTGCTTGGGTCGTCATCAGTGTATCCGTCCGTTTCCGAGGCCTGTTGTTGCTTCGCAACTAAGTTATTTTCTACGTGGTCGGGAAGTCACCCCGACGCACAACCCCCAACCTGGAGTCTCCAAGTGCAAGAGCCGGAAAAACTGCTCCTTTTACGGCCTGGGCTACAAATAAGTCGAACTAGCCCGTAAAGGTGTTCACCAAGTAGTTCGGCCTAACTGGAACTGGAGACGCCACCGTTGATTCCAAAGAAGAAATTCATTCGCTGCCGTCCCTCGGTGGGAGTGCCTTTGTGGGTACACTCCTTTGTTGTGGGGTAATTGGTAGTAACAGCCTACTCCGCTTCGACCTGTCGATCATGGGAGGCCCTTCTGCGAAAACAAGTTCCGCGATCGCATGGCTCTAAGCTTCATGGTAGTAGTAACCATAAGCCGCTGCGCCATGTCAAGGCTTACCCCCCAAAAAATTAGGTGCAGAAAAAATTGTACTTAACTGAGCTGAATAACTTCATGGAACACAAAATGACAGATTGTAGGGCAAGTTGGGGCACACAAACGTGTACTTTTTGTATCTTTTCTGTTCTTTTATGTGCGGAACAGATTAATTAAACAGACCTATGGCGTTTTTAATTGGCAATTGGGCAAAAGTGACAGTTCTGATTCTGAAAAGAAGAGAATTCCCTTCTGATTTTAAAACCAGAATGCTTTTTTCCAGATACCAGTTAAAAACGCCACTAGTGTCTTTAAGGAAAGAACATACCCACTTCGAATTTATTTATTTAATAAAGACTTCAAAGCAGTTAAAAGACTTCAAGCAGTCAAAAGGCTGCAAAAGCAGTCAAATGACTGCATTACGTTGAATGCAACCAAAAGACTTAATGACTGCAAAGAATGTAAAAGACTTTTAAAAGATTTCAAAGAATGCTAGCAGTAAAAAAGTAATGCATTCTTTTAACATCAAATCGTTTAACTGCTCTAAATGATTTTTATACAAAAGACCAAAATTAACTGTGATTTTTTTTCGAAGTTAAAGTATTGAAATAAGGAATGTAAATGCATTCCTAAATTTTAGTTAAATGAATGGGACTTTTGACGATGCCATACCAAAAGATTGCATTCTTTTACAGCTCTGATACACAGACCATTGGCCGCCAGGTTGTTTGTGGTGGAAGAGTGTCCCTAATCATTATTAGATATACTCTGGGTAAAACGTAGGTAGGTTTCCAATCTTGTTATACTTATAACTGATCAGTGGTTATGACAGTCTTCAAATAAATTAGCAAAATATCTTTTTAATTGCAATAGCTATGTATATTTTAACAATAAATATTCAACTGTTTACTTCTAGAAATTTATCACATTCTTTGGAGCAAACAAAAAGAAAATACCAACTGAAAATACGCAAACTGGAACAAAAACTCCTTGAAATGACCATCGAATTGGGCCACAATCAGCGAATTATCACACATGACAATGTTCCTGAGACAACTTTGTAGGAGGCGTTGCCTTAGACCCATATCCAAAGATCCCTAAAACAAAATACACCTATTCAAAACTGCTTTTCTCCTTTGTGTGTGTGTGTGTTTTATCTTAACGAAACAAAATTTACATGCATTTCTTATTGTGTTAAGTTTACTAATACAGCCTAACAAAGTATAAATCAACAATACCCATACGCATTGCAAATGAATGAGTACCACATAAGCTGAATAGACTACGCTTTTTTTCTATTACGAATAGAGAAAATACATAAATCACATCTTTGAAACAGCAAACAATTATATTATTGTATTTAGTATGTATTAGTTAAGTAATGAGTTTTTTCCTTGGCGCTTAGAGGTAAGGACAAGAACAACAAGATTCGTATATATTATTATATAAAAAAGAAAACTACAATATCAAAAAAAAATATTAATTACTATTAATTGCTTGTTAATCAATGTACAAAAAGAATATTAAACAATAAAGGTATTTATTATAGAAATATAATTGTGAAGATCATCGTTATATTGCTGATGTCGACGCACAGTGGGGCAGAAATAGTGGTTTTGTGCGATTAATTATTTTTAAAGGTCTCAATCGACTTTTTGAGTTGAAAAGCCTAGTGTTAGATTACAAATAAGTTAAAATTTAATATTTATTAACAAAAACAAAAATTTAGGGGCGTGGTTCCCGCCCACTATCGTAGGATGTTGAAATTTGGAATTCTTGTAAGGTTTTGGTTGAATGACATGAACGAATTAGAAAAACAATCTACTATTATTACATGTCCAAAAATTAAGGCAAAAAATACTGCAATGTCCCAAAGGCAGTAAGAATTTCTGGTCATTTGTTAAAAATATGAAGAATTCTTCTTCTTCCTCGGTCCCTACGCTTGTTGACAATGACACTCCAGTTGTTAGTTCTCTCGCGAAAGCTAACCTTTTTACTAGGCAGTTCGCCGCCAACTCCTCTCTGCCAGAGTGTGTCATGACTCCGCCTGTTCTTGAGCGCGTCAATGATTCCATGGGACAAATCTTCTTCCGCACTCGTGCTGTGGCGAGAGTCCTAAAGGATCTCAACATACATAAGTCCGCTGGCCCGGATGGTATCCCCGCTATTGTTCTGAAGAGGTGTTCTTCCACGCTGGCAAAACCGTTGCGTAAGCTTTTCCATCTATCCTATTCTTCTGGGCTCGTTCCGAGCAGTTGGAAAACAGCATTTGTCCAGCCTATTCCTAAAAAAGGCGAATCCTCCTCTCCCTCCAATTATCGTCCGATTGCACTTACGTCCCTTCTTTCTAAGGTCATGGAAACGCTGATAAATTATCAGCTCAAGAAATATCTCGAAGACCGAAAGCTTCTTAATGACCGGCAGTACGGCTTTCGCAGCAACAGGTCCACTGGTGATTTGATGGTTTATCTCACCGAACAGTGGAACAAATCTTTACATCGTTTTGGAGAAAGTAAGATTGTTGCACTTGATATTTCAAAGGCATTTGATAAAGTCTGGCATCTTGCTCTTTTATCGAAAATGCGTGCTTTCGGTATCGATGAATCCCTTCTTCGTTGGATTAGAAACTTTCTTTCGAACCGTTCAATACAAGTTGTATTGGACGGGTTCAAGTCTGAAACACACAATATAAATGCTGGTGTGCCCCAGGGCTCCGTTTTGTCTCCGACCCTCTTTATCATTTTTATTAATGATCTCTTGTCTGTTACTTCTAATCCAATAAATTGTTTCGCTGACGATAGTACCCTTAGCTTCTCATATTCGTTTCCAGATTCACATCCCTCCTCTTCGGATGTGGAACTGCAACGGCAAAATATGATGAGCTCATTAAACTCTGACTTAAACAGCATTGTACAATGGGGAATTAAAAACCGTGTAGAGTTTAATGCTTCGAAAACTCAATGCTGTCTTGTATCGTTGAAGCGAGATATACCCCCCTTGCCACTGTCCATGAGTGGCACTTGCATCAAGGAGACCGAGCATCTCGAGATTCTCGGTATGTGCATCACTGACCACCTCTTGTGGACCGAGCACATACGCCATGTCGCCAAAAATGCCGCAAGATGTTTGGGTTTCTTGAGACGGTGCAAGAAATTTTTCTCGCCGTCTGATCTGGCTATTATCTATAAAACCTATATTCGTCCAAAGCTTGAGTACAATTCACATCTCTGGGCTGGTGCTCCAGCTACTTACTTAAGCCTCTTGGATGGAATACAAAAAAGAGCTGTAAAAATGATTGGTGATAGAGAGATCACTAACTCATTCACTTCATTGGAACACCGTCGTAACGTCTCGTGTCTCTCCTTGTTTTATCGTTACTTCCACGGCAATTGCTCTAGTGAAATAGCCAGTTGCATTCCTCCCCTTAAACAATTCAACCGTAATACTCGCGCTTCAAGGAATGCCCATCAGTTTACCCTCGAGCCCAACTTCGGTCGTACGCTCAAGTATAGAGAATCGTTCTTCAGCCGTACAACGCGAATGTGGAACTCTCTTCCACACTCTGTCTTTCCCGATCATTGCAGTGTTCAGGAATTTAAAACCAATGTACACCGGCACCTCCTCTCCAACCCCTACCCTCTTTCCTAATGCACTCACTGTGTCTATGGCATAATAAGGGTATACGAACCCCTTGAGTGTGTGCATATTATAAAAAAAAAAAAAAAAAATTCCATTTAGGGGCGAAAACGTTTAAATTTGGAATTCTGATAGGGTTTCGGTTGAATATAAGAGAAAATATAAGTATTGTAATAGCCACCTTCTATAACCACGCACATCATCACACATCCATACACTTCATCACACATTATATTGCATCATAACTTAACCAAAAAACTTGAACATTTATTTTTTCACATCACTGTAAATTGCATACAATATTTCTTTTGCACAATACTGTAATGAACATAAGAAACAACATTGTATTAGATAACTGTCAAAGGTTCACTTTTTGGGTATAAAAGGCCGAAGTAAATTAGAATAATTAAGCATTCGTTTGAATAAAGACCAATTGTAAACATAAAACTTTTCGTTGGAGTTGCATTCTTGGATTCTTATTTTCTTGAACAGATTGCTTTGTTTTGCTGTAGACAGGCTGAACATTTATTGGTCGCCTGGCTCTGCAACGATCTCGTCGTCGTTCTTTTTGCATCGTTTACTCATCTTCGCTACATCGTTCGCTGTTGCTTGATGATACCACCTTAACACTAGCTCACGGAACCACTCACCCTTGCTCATGCACCCACTATCACACGCACACACGCATATTTGCATAACACCCACGCATCAATTGGCGCCCAACTGGGCCTGTCTACAGCAAAACAAAGCAATCTGTTCAAGAAAATAAGAATCCAAGAATGCAACTCCAACAAAAAGTGAACCTTTGACAGTTATCTAATACAATGGTTCTAATACAATGTTGTTTTAAAGTTTCTGAGGAAGAAGTTTGGCGACAGGTTAATTTCACGAAATTGCGATATCGTTTGGTGCTTCGCAGCCCGGATTTAACACCTCTGGATTTTTTTTAATGGGGCCATCTGAAATGTAAAGTGTATGCCTACCGTAACCTTAACCATTCTAAACTTGATTATTTAAAATACTTATTTTGTAAATCTACTGTTGATGTTATATGTATTGATGAGACATGGTTTAAACCGAATATTAATGATGCTGTGTACGAAATAGAGGGTTATAATTTGTTTCGTAATGATAGGATTACCAATACCATCGGTTTAGGTATTGCTATATACTGTAAGGCTTCACTTAAAGCTAAGGTTGTTGGTAAGTCTTTCGATACGAACGTTGAATATCTGACCCTTGAAATTTTTGACTCTAACATCAAATGCCTTGTTGCGTGTGGTTACAATCCACAAAGAGCTTGCTCGCCTATAGACCGAACTCACAGCCAAGTCTCCTTGATCTTTTCATTGTTTCCGATCCGGTTTCTATTTTGCTTTACGATCAAATTTCTTTAGATGGAATTTCCGAACATGATCTTCTCTTTTGTTCCTTCAACATTGCGTTCTCCCATTCTAACATTCCAACAACTTTTCAATATAAAGATTTATCCTCGGTGGATCTTATTTCTCTCCAAGACAAAGCTACTCAAGCTCCGTGGCAGCTTTGTAGATCGTTTGCTGACCCAAATGAAAAGTTAGATTGCTTGCAGATGCTTATTGGACATCTTTATAACGAAAATGTGCCCACGAAGACTGTTTTAATACGTAACAAAACTTGTCCATGTTATACTTTGGAGGTAATTAATGTTATAAAGGTAAGAAATCGATTATACTCAAAATGGAAACGCAGCCCTTCTGCTCACAACTGGGGTAGATACAAACAAGCACGCAAACTGGCAACTCGATCTGTTCGTCTTTCTAAGCAAAGATTTTACTCTTCAAAACTAAGTACTTCATTACCTTCAAAAATACTCTGGCGTAATCTTCGCGAATTAAGTATGGCTGATAAATCTAATACCTCCTGTGATATTGACTTAAATGAACTTAACAATTCATTTCTGTCTTGTGTAATCTCAACAAACACTTTTGATTTTGAATCGATGCCGACATCTACTTTCGAGTCCCATGCTGAGTTCGAAACAGTTTCAGAGGTTGAAATTTTCAGAATTACTATGGCGCTTCGATCAAATGCTATTGGTGAAGATGGAGTACCTCTGAAATTCATAAAAATGATTTTGCCTCATATAATTAGTCATATAACACATGTTATAAATTCATGTATTATGACTTCAACTTTCCCGTTGTCATGGAAACTTGCAAGAGTTATCCCCGTAGCTAAAAAATCCTCTGCAAATACAGCCAATGATTATCGTCCGATCAGTATTCTTCCCTCTCTATCCAAGGTTTTTGAGAAGGTATTAGCAAGGCAAATACAAAATCATCTGTCTCTAAATTCCCTGTTAAGTCCATTTCAGTCGGGTTTCAGAGCTGGCCATAGTTGTTCTACTGCTATGGTACACATTCTGGACGAAATCAGACGGGAATTTGACCAAAAATGTATTACCTTACTTTGCCTTCTTGACTTCTCTAAGGCCTTTGATAGAGTTAATCATGCTATTCTTTGTTGGAAAATGCGACATTTCTTTGGTTTTAGTGACAGGGCGGTAAGACTTATTGCCAGTTTTCTGAAGGATAGGTTTCAAAGAGTTGTGGTAGGCGACAATTGCTCTAATATAATGTCATTGGTTCAAGGTGTTCCTCAGGGCTCAATCCTTGGTCCCATCCTTTTCTGCCTCTATATTAATGACCTACCATCTGTTTGCAAATATGCCTCTATCCACCTTTATGCGGACGATGTCCAACTGTACTACTCGAAACCCTTTTCTGAATTAGATGAGCTTGTCGCAAATTTGAATAAAGACTTATCATCGATTTTCAAATGGGCCTTAAACAATGGGCTTACCTTAAATCCCACCAAATGCCAGACAATTCCTATTTGTAATAGAACTTTTGACCTTCTTTCTGTACCTAACATCTTTCTGTCAGATTCGAGGATAGAGCTTTTTGAAACTGTAAAAAGTCTTGGTTTTGTCATCAATCGTACCTTATCTTGTTACGACCATATTAACACGCTGGTTGGGAAAATTTATGCTTGTCTTCGCAGATTATGGATTTCCGCTTGTTTCACTCCATTCGAAACCCGAAAAAGACTTGTCATAATGCTTATCATGCCCATTATTAATTACGCTGAGGTCGTCTATAGTGATCTTGATTCACTCTCAAGCCATAAGTTACAAGTTGCTTTCAATGATGCAGTAAGATACATTTACCAAGTACGTAGATACGACCGAATATCCCTGATGGCAAGAAATATTTTAGGTTGCACATTGGAACAGCATAGGACCATTAAAAACTGTTTATTTCTATTTAAATTAATTCGTACAAAAACGCCTAACTATCTGTACTCCAAGCTTTTTTTCACGCGCTCTGCTAGAACTTTCAATATTGTAACCCACAGATACAACTACCTTAATTCATCTCGGCTATTTTTCGTTAATGCGGTCAAAATTTGGAATTCCTTACCTCAAAACATTAAGGGGCTATCAAACGTCAGCAAATTTAGAGATGGGCTGTTAAATTTCTATGCATCTCAATTATAAAACAAAACTTTTCGACTTTTCTCTCATTTCTCCCTTTTTTCGCTTTTTCCTCTTTTTATATAATATTTTAATTTATTTAATTGTTAAGATTAGTAATATGTTATTAATATATTCTTTTTTTGTTGTTTTTGCTTTTTTTGGTTTCATTTATTTATAATTGCAATTCTTTGTCATACTGCTGTACTATAAAAGACTTTGTCTTAATGTATTCCTTTTAAAATTTAATAAACTTATGCCCAGTTTCATAAACAAACACTTAAAGTACTCCTAGCAAAAATCTTTTTAAATTATATCGGACCCTTAAAACTTTTGAGTTTCACCAACTCAAAATGGGAAATTTCAGGGAATTTTTTGTCAAAATTGACATCCTTATGAAAATTGTGTGAGAAAAAATGAGAAAGCGTTATGCTAAGTTTTCAAAATTTTCAATGACACTTTTAAAATTTAATGAGCCAGAAATGGGCATTTAGTTTTAAAGGGTGTTTAAAAGTTTGTTTATTAAAAAAAACGCTTGGTGAAACCGAAAAATCTCATTTTACGGTTTAAAAGCTTGTTAAATTTTTAAAAGTCGTTTATGAAATCGGGCATTAAACTTAAACTTATGCTAAGAAGCCAAGAGACATCCCAGCCCTAAAAAGAGCGATTACGAAACACATCAACCAAATTTCGCGCGAGGTGTTGGAAAAAACAATGGCAAATTTTTGCAAAAGGTTGGAAGAATGCATAATGCGGCGGGGAGAACATTTGAATGGTGTTTTATTTAAAAAATAAATTTTATGTGAAATGGCAGAGTTTGTACTTCATTTTTCTTTTTATTCAACTTTCTACCATTTATACTTTTTCTTTTTTTACGAGCGTTTAAAATTAGGGAGTTCATTCTCTGGCCACCCTGTATGTACAAAAAACTAAAACAAAGTCTTTAAAAAAAAACTCTCTCACTCTCATGCAGCAAAAATATGCATAAGATTTTTTTTTTAAAGAAAGAAATCAAATCTACTCATCATTATCGTTCACGGACATTTTTTATATATTAAGGCCGTGTGCGAATTGGATGAACTGTGGTTTAAAATGGATGAATTCTTAACCACCCCTGTCATATTTTAACCGGCTTCGCAGCTAGTCTAATTTTTAAGACATTTTATTCAATGCGAAGTGTCAAATTTTAACCAAACGTCAAGTTTTAACCACTTTTTAACCCAATTCGCACACGGCCTAAATCGGACAAAAAATAAAAAAGTTATTGAAAAAAATATATCAAACTTATTTTTCACGTTGTACCAATTGCAAATTTCTCACTGAATATGCCAGCTTTGATCGCTTGCCTTAACTATTGCAAGACATAAAGAAAAAAAACAAATGCATTTTTCATATCAGAAATACCGTATACTTTGAGAAAAGTAACAGTTTTTTCTTGTTTACCCAAGATTTGACATAAATGTAACGAACTACAGACACAAATAGCAGCACTGGTGACTGAGACCATCGGCTGGGACAGACCAAGCCATTAATACAACAGAGCGAGACAGATAGATACATAGAAGGGAAGAACACATAACATAAACCTACGTGGCACAGAAGAGGAGACACAGATTTTAATTGTCTCATATCATCGCACAGGTGGCCTCAGATAAGCTGGCGATTTTTGTAGAAAAAGAATGCTACCGAAGCTGGGGCTTGAACCCGTAGCATTCGGCTTAGCAATCAACTACTCTATCCTCTGAACCATGGCCATCTGCCACCCAAGATTTAAAATTGACCTTTTGCGCACTGCTCTCTATGGAGCTGCCCCAGTGTGCGACGTGCACTGTGCACTCAAACAAATCGTATATATTTTAAGAGTCATTTCCCTTAAATGTTTACAGTATTTCCAATTCGTACTTATTATGTAAACTATCGTGGAGATTGTTATTTTGGAAATTGATCCGTTGCAAACGATTGTTAATTTGAGCTTAAACATTGTGTTTGTGTTTAAAGCAGGAAATAACAGAGAGGTGTCAACAACCCAGTTTGGCTCCAAAGAAACTAGGTATCGGAAGAGAATGTTTATTGATTTTGTGAGCATGAATGCAACGACTGACTCGATAGCTTTGGTCATTTGCTCGTCAAGAAATGTATTTATTTAGATATGTGTGTAGTGGCAAGTTGCAAACGTTCTTATTTTGTTTACCTAATTGTCTTGTAGTTTGGTGGTGCAACTGTATTTCACCAATGGCTTCATGAATATTGTCCTTTAAAGCGTCAATTTTCTCTGGCTTGTCGGCGTGCAAAATGACGACGGAGAACTCACACTGCTCCATCAAAGTGTGCAACGAGCTTACGGAATCTTTCGACGTCAAAAAAGGATTCAGACAAGGCGATGCACTGTCATGCGATTTCTTTAACGTCGTTCTTGAGAAGATAGTGCAGAACTCCACCTTCAACACCAGAGGTTCTATCTTCCAAAAATCTGTTCAACTTCCCGCGTACGCCGATGATATTGATATAATGGGAAGAACACAGCGTTATGTCAATGGCGCCTTTGTATAGCGGTAAATGAGGGAAAAACGATGTATATGCTGTCTTCAAGGAAGGAGACCCAACACCGACGACTCGGACAGAACGTCAGAATAGACGCATACAACTTCGAGTTTGTCTACCTAGGTTCTGCTATAAACATGGGCAATAACACCAGCGCCGAGATCAGTCGAAAAATAACTCTTGCTAATCGCTGTTTCTTTGGGCTAAGAAAGCAATTGAGTGGAAAAGCCCTCTCTCGAGCCACTGAGGTAAAATTGTACAACACCCTCACATCCCATTCCTGCTGTATGGTGCAGAAGCATGGAACTTGACAAAATCGGATGAATGTGCCTTAGGGTGTTTCGAGAGGAAATTTCTTCGGGTCATCTTTGGTCCCGTTTGCATTGAAGGGGAATGGCGAAGAATTTATAACAGCGAACTTTACGAACTAGAAGGGTCAAGGTCGAGAGACTCAAATGGCTCGGTCATTTAGAGCGAATGGACACCAATGCTTCGGCCCGGAAAGCCTTCGACACTATTCCCGAGGGACGTAGGAGGAGAGGAAGACCGCGACTCAGTTGGCGCACTCAAGTGGAAGGGGACCTCAATCAACTTGGAGTGCAAAACTGAAGGCAGCTAGCTAGGGACCGAGCTGGCTGGCGGAGATTTTTGATTGAGGGCCAAGTCCACAACGGACTGTAGCGCCACCTTAAGTTAGTAAGTTGTCGACGTAGCACTTATCTTTTACGGCACGAGGTAGGAAGACGACTTCAGCACTACGGCTGATAATGCGATCTTCAAAAACAGGGCGCGCATCGAGTGCAGCTTCGGCTATGTGGCATGTAGCGCCATCCTGTTGAAACCAAATGTTACCAATATTCTCTTCAATTTTTATGAATAAAAATTCGTTAAACATGGCCCGATAACGATCGCCATTGACTGTAACGGCCACTTCTTGCTCATTTTCGAAGAAAAGTATTGATGGCGCTTCACGCACTTTTTCTGCAATATTGTCGGGTGTACGCCCTGTTGTTGGCTTTTCACGCTGGTTTATCGATTAGGATGCCAGTTTCTTTCACTTTTTCACAAAATAACAAACGTACGGAGCTGACGGTACTTCTCTTCTTCCAAAATCCGTAAGCAAAAGGGTAAAGTACAATATCGAGTAAATAGGAGAGTTTCTTCTTTTCCAAAAATGGTCCCGTCTTTTGTAGACTCCATTAATCACGTGAGAATGAACAGAACAACGAAAGTGATTGATCGTGCAATTATAGCCGCAAGTCATGAGGTAGTTTCACATATTGAGAAAAGCCTCGAACAAAAAGAGTATACCCTGGCGGCATTTCTTGATATCGAGGGTGCGTTTAATAACGTAAAAACGGAATCAATTAAAACCGCCTTAGTTGAAGTTGGAGTTGAATTTGTCATTGTCGATTGGATCTTCATCATGTTAAATGGCAGAATTATCAACTCTCAATTGGGATCTAGCAGTATTGAGAAAACAGTTACCAGAGGCACACCACAGGGAGGGATCATCTCACCCCTACTCTGGATCCTCGTAGTAAACGAAATTCTCACAGAGTTTAAAGATCAGGGCATAAAAATTGTAGCATATGCAGATGATATAGTGGTTTTGGTATCAGGCAAGTTCCTTGCCACCATCGGAAACATTATGGAAAACGCATTAAAAGATTTATCTTCTTGGGCAACTAAGAACGGTCTCGGGGTCAACCTCACCAAGACAGAGCTAGTTTTGTTCACGAAAAAACGGAAACTGGAGGGTTTCAACCCTCCTAAATAAAATGGTATTCCTCTAAAACTCTCTAAGGAAGCTAAATTTCTAGGGGTGATCCTTGACCCCAAGCTTACATGGAAGCGTAATACTGAGGAAAGAATGAAAAAAGCACTATGTGCATTCTACACATGCAAAAGGACCTTCGGTGTACGTTGGAGTATGCGACCGCATTGAGAAAAGCCTCGAACAAAAAGAGTATACCCTGGCGGCATTTCTTGATATCGAGGGTGCGTTTAATAACGTAAAAACGGAATCAATTAAAACCGCCTTAGTTGAAGTTGGAGTTGAATTTGTCATTGTCGATTGGATCTTCATCATGTTAAATGGCAGAATTATCAACTCTCAATTGGGATCTAGCAGGGAGGGATCATCTCACCCCTACTCTGGATCCTCGTAGTAAACGAAATTCTCACAGAGTTTAAAGATCAGGGCATTAAAATTGTATCATATGCAGATGATATAGTGGTTTTGGTATCAGGCAAGTTCCTTGCCACCATCGGAAACATTATGGAAAACGCATTAAAAGATTTATCTTCTTGGGCAACTAAGAACGCTCTCGGGGTCAACCTCACCAAGACAGAGCTAGTTTTGTTCACGAAAAAACGGAAACTGGAGGGTTTCAACCCTCCTAAATTAAATGGTATTCCTCTAAAACTCTCTAAGGAAGCTAAATTTCTAGGGGTGATCCTTGACCCCAAGCTTACATGGAAGCGTAATACTGAGGAAAGAATGAAAAAAGCACTATGTGCATTCTACACATGCAAAAGGACCTTCGGTGTACGTTGGAGTATGCGACCGCAAGTCATCCAATGGATGTACACAGCGATTTTCAGACCCATTCTCACCTATGGCTCTATTATATGGTGGAAAGCAGTGAAAAAATCAAGCTATCTCAAGAACCTGAATAAGGTACAGAGACTGGCCTGTATAGGAATAACAGGGGCTCAAAGATCCACACCACAGGTTGGGTTGGAAATTATCTTGGATCTCCCGGCTCTGGATGAGTTCATAAGGCGCACGGCAGCCAAAACCGCAATTCGTTTAAAAGAACTGAGTTTTTGGAAGCACAGCACTTATGGACAGGGGTCAATCCTACAAAGATATGACATGATTCCAAGACTGATGGAGACCACCGATTACTTCCCCCCTCTACTAGATTTTGACAGGAAATTTTCTATTTGCATACCAGAAAGACAGGGTTGGGATCCTAATACACTTATAAGTGAACAGGGTATCCCTTTCTACACTGACGGTTCGAAAATGGAATCAGGAACAGGTGCTGGAGTGTTTTGCCAACCTCTCAACATCAGAGAGGCGTATAAACTCCAAGCTGACTGTAGCGTCTTTCAGGCCGAGATCTATGCCATTGAAAAAGCAGCTGAATTGGTACATCATGAAAAGCTAAGCTCCTCGGAGATTACTTTTTCGTGGACAGCCAAGCTGCCATCAAAGCCTTAGCCAGTGAGACCATAAGATCAAAGGCAGTTTTAAACTGTAGGAAAGAATTAAATAGAATCTGCCACACTAACCAGGTTAAGCTCTGCTGGGTTCCTGGACACAGCAATATAGAAGGGAACGAAATAGTAGATGAACTAGCCAGGAAAGGGTCAGAAGCAGACACAAGCAGTAGTGACCATTCAGATAGGGGACCACTCGTCCCGATTGGGGTACTCAAGAGGAAGATAATCAATAACTAATGGAAATCCAGGGACGATTGCGTAATCTCTAGAAGTTTATGGCCTAACATTAATGAAAAGGAAACTCGGTATATTTTATCGCTGAGTAAAAGGAACATTAAAATCCTGATAGGTGTACTAACGGGTCATTGCGCCATTGGCACAATGGCCAACAAGATAGGGGCTTTTGCACCCGATTTCTGTAGGAGCTGTCAGGATGAGGAGGAAATAGAAACCATAAAACACCTGCTCTGTGACTGTCCGAACCTCCAAACTAACCGACTCCATCATTTTGGGAACAGGTTTGTTGCCAACCTCTCAACATCAGAGAGGCGTATAAACTCCAAGCTGACTGTAGCGTCTTTCAGGCCGAGATCTATGCCATTGAAAAAGCAGCTGAATTGGTACATCATGAAAAGCTAAGCTCCTCGGAGATTACTTTTTCGTGGACAGCCAAGCTGCCATCAAAGCCTTAGCCAGTGAGACCATAAGATCAAAGGCAGTTTTAAACTGTAGGAAAGAATTAAATAGAATCTGCCACACTAACCAGGTTAAGCTCTGCTGGGTTCCTGGACACAGCAATATAGAAGGGAACGAAATAGTAGATGAACTAGCCAGGAAAGGGTCAGAAGCAGACACAAGCAGTAGTGACCATTCAGATAGGGGACCACTCGTCCCGATTGGGGTACTCAAGAGGAAGATAATCTAACTGGAAATCCAGGGACGATTGCGTAATCTCTAGAAGTTTATGGCCTAACATTAATGAAAAGGAAACTCGGTATATTTTATCGCTGAGTAAAAGGAACATTAAAATCCTGATAGGTGTACTAACGGGTCATTGCGCCATTGGCACAATGGCCAACAAGATAGGGGCTTTTGCACCCGATTTCTGTAGGAGCTGTCAGGATGAGGAGGAAATAGAAACCATAAAACACCTGCTCTGTGACTGTCCGAACCTCCAAACTAACCGACTCCGTCATTTTGGGAACAGGTTTGTTGGGGAACTGTGCAGGCTGGTTCGTTAACGAGCCGGTCTACGTTAATCGACAACTTTGAATAGCATCGATGCTAACTTTTATTTTTATAGGGAATCACAATGGACCAGTAGGCCCCCGTGTATGCAACAGTTTACGCTGTGCACACCCCTCATAACCTAACCTAACCTAACCTTACCTATAGCCGCAAGTCGAAACGATAACTTTAAGAGTTCCGGGATTATAATAAAAGAATTGAAGCCGTTTAAGTGAGCTCAAGTCTTATTCGCTATCGTTGAGCTGAAGCTTATCTTAATGGTTGAATTGCCAGAAGAAAGCCATACGTATCAAGCAAAAGTCTGAAAGATCGTTTATAACTTGCAAAGCAGAACCTAGAGAAGCTTGAAATCTGTTGGAAAAACATTTCGTATATTGATGAATCGACTGTTAATCGATCTGACGAAAACATTTATGTTCGGCACCCAAAAAGTCAGGAATTTAACCCGAAGTATATGTAGTCTTCATGCTGCCGCGAAGAGCTTAAGGTTCTTAGCGCACAGCACAACATTAGACTCTACTGGGTCCCAGGCTACAGCGAAATACCAGGCAACGAGATAGCCGATGAATTAGCAAGATCAAGGTCAACGCTTGACGTAAGCCAAGCTTAGCTAGTTAGCACCCCTACAGGAAATCTCAGAAAGAATAACTATCAAAGCCAATGAAAGGTGGAACCTTCTTGACACCTGCGGCACTACAAGAAAGATCTGGCCCTATTTTAACAAACAAAGAACGGAAAGATTTATGCAGCTACACAAGGGATCACTTAAATCTCTTGTAAGCATAATTACCGGAAATAATCTGTTAGGTTATCATATAAAAAAGAGGAGAATCTGTTCAGATGATCAATGCAGAGGATGCGGTGACAAGGAGGTGCATGCAGACACCGCAATTTCTGTGTCACTGTCCCGCACTGTCTCACCAAAGGGGAAAATTAGTCGGCAACTATTTCTTCGGGGATTTACAGGAATTCTCCAGTACACCAGGTACTAACATTCTCTAAACGATTAACTGAACACATAGGTTTTTCTTATTAGCTTGAGTAGCAATACTCACGCGTATTACAATGGATCTGTATTGATCTTAGTGTGACGGTAACGACATCAACTGACAGTCCCTTAACCTAACCTTACCTACAGTCTGAAGACAGTCAAACACGTTGGGGGCAACGTGATGGTTTGGCCAAACTTTTCATGGAGTGGTGTGGGTTCAATTGTACGAGTTTCCATGAAAATCGATCAGCATTAGAACATAGAGATGAAGCCATTTGTTAACTTACCGTTAACAAGGGAATTTGTTGACGACAATGATCCAAAACACATTGCCAAATAGGTACAAGCGTCACTTCGGGACAAATAAATTAATGTTATAAGCTGGCCACCATAAAGTTCGGACATCAAACGCATAGAAACTCAATAGACTGATGTGGACAAAGTAATAAAACTGAAGATTATTATTAATATTCATGAAATATGGACACCGATTCAGGGAGCTTGGTTTTCTATACCTAAAGCGCAATCTTTATGGGTTTTCTGGCCATTTCTACAGTTTCATGGGCAATCTGTGTCACTATTCATTCGATTTCGTTACACAATTCCAATACGAAACAGAAAACCAATCCAACCAAATGAAACTCTTCGATTCGACAAAGCAATCGGGGCCTTAATTTATGTTCTTTCCGAACTAAATAAAAATTATTCCCCTAGGAACAGGAAGTCAGAAAAAGGAAACGGGAAACAGAAAACAGAGACCAAACATCGGAAACAGGAAACCGCAAATCGTTTACTATAAAGTGGAAATTTCAAAATTTGGAACCGGAGTCGTATTTTTTAATTTAAAACGGAAATTAAACAAAGTCTAACTTTTATCACGTGTACCTACACAATGTACTGCGGTATAATTTTTTTCGGCGCGGCGGTAAACAAACATTAAAAACAGATTTTAATGTATTCCAAGAATATAACCGCATTTATTGTTTTTTGTTTTTTCTTCGTTTTAAGTTCATTTTTAACAAAAAGTTAATATGCAATTTTGTTGCCTCTATTTTCCACCAATCTTTGAATTCTTTTTCGCATACTATTAACTATATTTTTCAATATGGAGTCGTCTAAAGCGTTCCACAACTGCCTCCCGCAGCTCAACAACACTAGCAAATTGCTTATTATGGGCATACATTTTGGGAGTTAAAATTCCCCAAAGATTTTCGATGGGGTTGCAATCTGGATAATGTGACGGCCACTCCATCAAATTAATGTTTTTCGATTCGAACCAATCCAAACTTTGACGACTTACATGAATTGGGGAATTATCTTGCTGGAAGATATGCTCAACTCTGCGAAATCGTCTTAAATAAGGTACCAAATTCTTCTCAAGGACCGAAGTGTAGTCAGAACTGTTCGTTCTGGTAGAGGTGAAGGCAAGTGCAACCTTGCCACGCTCGCAGAAGGCCCCCCAAACCATACAGCTGCCACCACCAAAGTTCGTCTTGGAAAAAAACTTATTCTCTTTCCTCAAATCGTGCCAATATCCACTAAAACCATCTGGTCCATCGAGATTAAACTTTTTCTCCTAAACCCAATTCGTTACGAAATTCCGTCAAAGAATGCACCGAATTGGATGCAGCATTGATTAAACGCCTCTTGTCACGACGTGTCAACTTCTACGCACGACCCGGGCTTATTTTTGTCCCATAAAATTCTGGATGTTTTAAAATTTCGAACGACACGATCCGATCGTGAAATTCGTCTTCCAAAAACCCTAAGACTTAGGCCGCTTGACCGAAAAGCCAAGATTTTGGCTTTTTCAATTTCGCTTAAATGCGTACCGCGTGGCATTGTTGTTTTTTATTTGAAAGCACTTGACTGAATGCAGCTTCAAAGAGATTTGCATTGTGCGGTTAAATTTTTGCAAAACATCAAAATCTGTTTTTAATTTTTAAACACCGGAGAGGATAACGGTACTTTATTTTCTCCATAATTTGCTTCATCAGTGATGCAACTCAATAAAAAAATAGTAAGGGGTCACTCCTATTGTAGGTTTTCTTTAAAATGCATTTTTTCGGGTGCGGTTATACTTGTGCAAGGCACTGTATTTTTGAAATGTGTCGTAGAATGTAAACATAGTCTGTTGTCCCACAAATTGTTGAAAGTGTTTCTGGAGTCCGAGGCCTTCAAACGTCCCTTGGCCTAATCGGGATGAGCACACATGAATTCCACCATAATTTCAAATGCTTTTGTGTTGTATGCACTGTTTGCCTGATGATTCCCTGTAATAAAACGTACATATTTGCTTAATTTTTGAATAAAATTATTATTTCCTTACTAAAATTTTATGTTTTTCACACAACACAACACAATTTCTCCTCTTGTGTCCCTTCAAAACGACCATCGAACTGCAATCCGTTACGTATCTTGTTCTTGGTGTAGAAACAAAATGTCCGTTTTCGAACACTTATGACATTCGGAAAAATCCGAATGCGGATTTTTCATTCCGTAAGTACTAGATTTCTAATCGGCATTAGGAATAGAGAGTACAAAATATTCGTTTGCGAAAATATTTCCTTTCGAAACGAATTGCAGAGTAGGGCCCCAGGACTGGGCGAAGATTCTTGCGAAACAGAAAAACCAATGACATGATGACATATCTGACAACAAATTTTCCTACTAAATAATGAAAAAAGAAAACTCGTTATCTTATTTTAGGTTTAAAAACTTATCATTCTTGTTATTCCAAATTTAGTTACAGAATAAGACACACAATCTATAATGTGATAATAAATTTGAAATTTTATTAATTAATAGCTCAATTTATTATTTATTTTGTTTATATTTTATTTCGTATGAATATCATCTCTAATAATGCTGTTGCCTGTTGCTGTTGTCATTGCAGTTGAAACTGCCAGAAGAAGAATTTTCTATACTTGGATTTGAATGCTTTTCGAGAATATTATGGTGTTGTTGTGGTTGTTGTTGCTGTTTAGTGTTAGTGTTGTCTTCGTTGTCTTGTTGTTGTTGTGGTTGTAGTTGTTGCTGTTGTTGTTTGTTTTGACCTTTGTTGTAAGTTAATGATTTTTCTTGTGCATCGATATTCCTCTTGATATCCATGATAATTGGTTTGCCATTGTTTTTCCGATTACGATTGGCATAATAGTGCTGCTGTTGGTCACTTCGGTCAGCACGGTCAGTCCGGTCGCCGCGTTCACTGCGGTCACCACCACGATCCATTCGGAAGTTGCCTCGTTCTTTAAGATTTCCGCCGCCGGTGTTGCTGGTGTGCCAATCATTGTTAAGCTCTTTATTGTTATCACCATAATAAGCATTCGACGAGGAAGACAACGAATGGCCATGGCTTTGATTCTGATTGGGGCCATCGAAGTGAGTGGGTTTTTTCGATGACACCGATTCTTCTTGTTTCTTTTCGTAATGATAAAAGTCGTCAAAAATCGAAGTAAGATGTTTAAACGAATGGAAAATCTTAAGAATTTGCAATCCCTGATTGAGTGGAATCTCTTGCGTGTCACGCGAATTGGTCACAGATTTGTTCTCATTATTCTCGAGGCGAATATGCCGCAGCTGGCTATTGGGAACGTCTTTTACATAAGTCCATTTGACTTTGAATTTGCCTTTCCATTTGTCCTGCGACCAAACACTGGCCGTTGACTTATAATCGACTGGTGTCATCATTTGAGCCATTCCACAAAAATGGCCAGAACCATTTACAGAGAAATACAGCATGACATTGCCGCCGACTTTCATTCGCTCTTTGAATGCATCATCGAGCTTCTTGTTGCCATGGTCTGTGGAACACCAGATCTCGTATTTGATGCTTCGATGAATATCATCCTCGGAATAGGATTTTATGACAAAGTATCGGGCTAGATTAGCATTTTGCATGTCAATCTCAACGGGATTATAGTTGTTTCGATCTTTGAGTTGTTTCAAAACGATTTCACTACAGTCTTGTGTGTTGGGCTGTTGTGGTTGTGGACAATCGCCAGGCTTTGCGAACATATTCGATTGAGATCCAGTTCCTGGTCCCATTCCAGGTCCTGGTCGTCGGGCAGCATTGTAGTTATGCATTCGACCGAAATTACCCTGTTGTTGTTGTTGTTGTCTATTCATGTTCTGACTCTCTTCATCATGATACTGGTGTCTTGGAACAATACTTCGCTCAGGGACTATTTCGTCCGAGTTTGAATAATCTCGCCTATCGTTTTTATTATTAATTGGTTTGTTATATGAAGTGTTTTGGATGTTGGTGTTGGATGATTGTTGATTTAGTTTTCGGCTAAAATCCGAATGTTGTTCAGGGTGTTGAACCTTCCATTTTGTAGATGAATTATCTCCTGGTTCCGATTGTTGTTGGTTTAGATCTTGTGGTTGTGGTTGCGGTTGAGGTTGGGGTTCCGGTTGCGGATGTGGTACAGTCTCACTTTCGTTTACTGGAATGAAATCGGATTCGTTTGAAAATGAGCTCCTCGAATAGTCCCATGGGTTCACATTGAGGGCATGCTTGCCAGGAATCATTGGAGGCGGAGGCATGCCGGGTCCTTTCTTTTTCAACGCTATATTATTCCTTTTGTTCGGCTTAGCTGGCTGCGAAGCTATAGACGCCCAAGTTATTTTCTTTTTATTATTTAAACTTGCCATTGCAGCAGCTGAAGCAGCTGCCGATGCATTCTTATCCGGCGACAGGGAGGAGTCGATTGGTTTTCGATCGCTACTGCCAAAATATGGCTTTTGATGATTTTCTTCCGAGGACATTTTGCGGAAATAATTGAAATTATCTTTTTTGCTAGTGTTGCTGAGTGAAGAGGACACAACGTTTTGTGGTCTAACTTTGTCGCCACTATTGTAATTGTCGTTTCTTCTCATGTAATCTACTCGTTCGAACGTTTGATGTCTACTTTTAGTGCCAGGCCTATTGTCCGTGGTGATAAATGATGAAGAATTTTCATATAAATCTTCGTCGACCTGCTGACTCCAAGGAATTGTATTTCTCGCATCCATGTGTTTTTCAAGCCCAAACTAAACTTGCCTGGTGTAAATACTTTTGTTGCTTTTGCTGTTGCTGAATTTCCAAATAAAAAAAAAAAAAAACAAATACGTAACACTTTGACGACGAAGATTTTGTTTTAAAGAAATCTATTTACACAGAAAACATTTAAAAGAAAGTTTTTTTTTTATATTAATGAAGAACGATGATACTTGATTTACTCTTTTTTTTTGGGGCCGGTTGTGGGATCAGTAAAAGGCATCAGTAAAAATTTTGTGTAGATTTTCTTTTCTTTCTTTTTTGATAATTTATTGAACTATCGGAGGATTTGAGGTGTAAAAAAAGAATTTGAATCGATGGTAATGCACTTAAAATAATCGTTTTACAATAAAAATATTCTCGGAAAAAAATATTTCTTTCTTTTTTTTTAACAAAGCATTTATTTATTTTACACTGATGAAAAATTCGTTTTCCGTATCAGCTAAATGACATTTTGAAACTGGTCGCGTTCGGTTGTAGGAAGACGAGCTGTCTATTGTGGGTGTTGGTGAATTTCCAACTGGAAAGTTGTGTTGTTTTTTTTTTTTTTAAAGAAAAATGAAATTAATACAACATTGGACGATTTCGGGTTTCATTGATAAATGAATTCTAAACATGAAAAGTGGTTGCAAAATGTACTTCATTCATATTTTTATAAATAACATGCCAACAGTTTACACATGTTATGGTAGAAAAAAGAACGCATCCAATGACTGCAACGTTCCACAGGCGCGTTCAATGGAAGTTAGAAATTTAACTGGTCGAATTTTTTCCATTTCTCATTCTACGTTTACATGAAACGTTTTTTCTGGTAGACATTTTTTCAACTGATTGACTGTACAAACCTTTGTATATATATTTTGAGAGCCAGGTGGCCATGGTTCAGAGCTTTGTATATATATTTGGGGAGTATTATCAAGATTGGTTTTCTGCTTGGTTTGACAGATCTTCTGTCAAACCAAGCAGAGAACACACAATACAAACTTATGTAAAAAAAAAATGGTTATCTCTGCTTGTAACCAGTTGTCGCTTCAGTCGAATTCCATTTCCATTTTAAGAGCTGAACAGAATGCAGTCGCCAGTCGCCCGGCGACTAATCTGACAGCTGTCAAAAATTCGCCTTCCAAATCGCTGAAGAAATTTGTGAACACAATGCAGTCGCGCGACGAGCTATCAAATATGCCCATGATAACAAAACAAAACATTATTAAATATTTTGTACTTCATTTTTTTATTGATTCAAATTAAAAGAATATATTTTGTGTTTGGTGCATGGGCATGCAATAAATTTGCGTATCGGATATATTCTATAATAACTCGTCACTTCTAATTAATTCCATGAAAACTCCTATTTTGTGTTTGGTGCATGGGCATGCAATAAATTTGCGTATTGGATATATTCCATAATAATTCGTCACTTCTAATTAATTCCATGAAAACTTATTTTTTTATCCACGCAAAAAATTACTATCCGTAAAAATTCCTTGAGTTGAATCAACAAATAAATTTCTTTAAGAATACAAGGAAACAACAACACGATATAAAAAAAAACAAACGTCAAACTCGTCGCGCGACTAAGTTGAAAAAAGTTCAACTTTTGGGCGACTAGTTCGGCGACGAACGACGCATTGTGTTGCTAATGGGCGACTGCCATACAAATTTCTCATTTTTGACAGCTGTCAGATTAGTCGCCGGGCGACTGGCCATGCATTCTGTTCAGCTCTTTACCTGTTAAATTTATATACAAAGGTTCAGAGCACTGATCGGTTATAACAAGATGGGAAAGCTTGCTGTCAAAATGACATTTGCCTCTAAGCTGAGGAGCAGGTTAGCTGTAAGAGTATGTGTGTAATACAAACTAAGAAATTTCTTATGTGGCTTTTCTTACAACCCAAGAATTTATGCGTGACGTAAAAGTGGCAATTTTTTTCCCTTAAACGCATTTCTTTCACAAAGAAATTGAATTTATTTCCCGAAGGATTGATTTCTCTCGAATCTCTTTTTGGAGACGGATTTACACATACTTGTACACAGATTTTACACATATACTACAGCTGAGTTTTCTATTGTTGTAATTATCATGTACAAAACGCTTTTACAGCTGACTAGACAACACAGACATTCAAAAAAGGGATTGATTCGTTTTTGCACATTTCTTACACGCCAAAAAACATTGAATTTTAGTAGCAATTCTTCGTGGTTGTAAGAAAAGCCACATTAGTTTATATTATACGCATACTCTTACAGCTAACCTGCTCCTTATGTCGTTTTCCACTGGTCTTTTTTTGACGTTTCTTCTTCTACCTCCAATGGAACGGGTTATGATGAAAGTTTCATTCTTCGGACGCTTCTGTTTTCGAAGCATTCCGTATGTCAAAGTCAGTACAATGGAATTGTTTCAGAAGGCTTCTGGATTCTTCCTAATGCTTCTGGACTGCCAATGGAAAATGACATTAGCTTGTAGGCAAATGTCATTTTGACAGCAAGCTTTCCCATCTTAGTTATAACTGATCAGCGCCCAGTGATCTCATTAAAATTGTCCGGTCACTAACACTATTCACTCCTCATTTGCTCAAGGTACAGACAGAATCTGGGGCCTTGTTATGTAAAACGAAACGATCGTCAATTTAACGATACGAAAGTCGGATCAAGGAGCGATTAAGTAAAATGAGAAAGGCGTAGTAAAATGTTGCCAGACTTAAATTATTGAATATTATTGAATATTTTTTTGTAAGCCTCATCCAACTTCACACATTATATAAACTGTCACTGATGTGTTCAAGATTTAAATTGTTTAAGTCCTAAATTTATAAAATGTTCTTCCACTGTGATTGTTTTTTCATATCAGCGATGATTCTGAAGAAGACGAGACTCTTATTCGAAGAAGACAAATAAGAAATGATTCAAATCCACTGACCCTTCCAAATACAAAGTAAGCAAAAGCTTAACTCAATTCTCAATAGGAATGTAAATGTAAACTTAAATATAAATCGAATAGTGAATGATTTACGAGAATGAAGAATGAGAAACGATTGCTTAATGTTGGTCGTTATATGTAATCGGATTTTAACTATAACGAGCGGATTTCAACGATAATCGTAATACATAATAGGGGCCCTGAGTCGTACAACTTTATCAAACAATTAAGGGTTTTCCAATAAGAGGTGTTATTTTGATATCTAAAGAAAATGGAATTTTTTTAGATAAATGATCGGATGTTTATTTCATTATAAAGAGGAAGGTATGCCGTTAATAATGAAACACAACATCAGTTAGGACGTATGTACGTTTTGTAGATGATAGCCAGATCAGAAGAGGAAAACAATTTCTTGCATCGTCTTAAGAAACCTAAACATCTTGCGGCATTTTTGGCGACATCGCATATGTGTTCATTCCATAAAAGATGGTCAATAATGCACATACCGAGAATCTCGAGATGTTCGGTCTCATTGAAGCAAGTGCCACTCATGGACAGTGGCAAGGGGGGTATATCTCGCTTCAACGATACAAGACAGCATTGAGTTTTCGAAGCATTAAACTCTACACGATTTTGTATTCCCCAATGTACAATGCTGTTTAAATCAGAGTTTAATGAGCTTATCATATTTAGCCGTTGCAGTTCCACATCCGAAGAGGAGGGATGTGAATCTGGAAACTAATATGAGAAGCTTAGGGTACTATCGTCCGCGAAACAATGAATTGGATTAGAAATAACAGACAAGAGATCATTAATAAAAATGATAAAGAGGGTCGGAGACAAAACGGAGCCCTGGGACACTTATATTGTGGGTTTCAGCCTTGAATCCGTCCATTACAACTTATATTGAACGGTTCGAAAGAAAGTTTCTAATCTAACGAAGAAGGGATCCATCCATACCGAAAGCACAAATTTTCGATGAAAGAGCAAGATGCCAGACTTTATCAAATGCCTTTGAAATAACAAGTGCAACAATCTTACTTTCTCCAAAACGGTGTAAAAATTTGTTCCACTGTTCGGTGAGATAAACCATTAAATCGCCAGTGGACCTGTTGCTGCGAAAGCCGTACTGCCGGTCATTAAGAAGCTTTCGGTCTTCGAGATATTTCTTTTTCTTGAGCTGATAGTTTATCAGCGTTTCCATGACCTTGGAAAGAAGGGACGAAATTGCAATCGGACGATAATTGGAGGGAGAAGAAGATTCGCCTTTTTTTGGAATAGGCTGGACAAATGCTGTTTTCCAACTGCTCGGAACGAGCCCAGAAGAATAGTATAGATGCAAAAGCTTACTCAGGGGTTTTGCCAGCGTGGAAGAACACCTCTTCAGAATAATAGCGGGGATACCATCCGGACCAGCGGATTTATGTATGTTGAGATTCTTTAAGACTCTCGCCACAGCACGAGTGCGGAAGAAGATTTGTCCCATGGAATCATTGACGCGCTCAAGAACTGGAGGAGTCATGAAACTCTTTTGCAGCGAAGAGTTGGCGGCGAACTACGTAGCAAAAAGGTTAGCTTTCGCGAGAGAGGTAACTAACAACTGGCGTGTCATTGTCAACGAGCGTAGGGACCGAAGATATTTTTTACAATGACCAAAATCTTACTGCCTTGGACATTGCAGATTTTTTGCCTTAATTTTGGTCAGTAAAATTTGGTCCAACGAATATGGGCATTGCAGGCCTTCCTGGCTTGTTTAAACTTGTTCCGGTTTTCCTCAGTTGGGCCGGCTCTAAAACACCGGAACTTTACCTCTTTTTCCCTGATAACCTCTTTACAGCTTGAATCAAACCATGACTTTTCCTTGGGTTTGATGCTTTTAACCCTATTCGGGATAAAAGTTTTCATTCCCAAAATAATCATATTAGTAATCATATCTGCGCTGGAGTCTACGTCACTATCGAGGAAGCATAGTGACCAGTTAAAGATCCGGAAAAAGTTATTGAGATCGTCCCAGTTTGCTTTTTCGTATTGCCATACGGTTCTTTTCGGAGATCTTTCTCTAACTGGGTTAGTTTGACACGAGAAATTTGCAGATATAATACTATGGTCTGACCTACCTAGAGGCGTTAATACATTGATAGTGTATTTATCAGGGACAGAGGTAAGGAACAAGTCAAGAGTATTTTCCGCTTGGCCATTAATGTCCGATATTCGCGTGGGCTCGGTGACAAGCTGTCACAGTTTGTTCGGGAATTGGATTTGCTCAAGGGCAACAACAAAAATAGTGTAAGTCTCTTGTTTTAACATAAAGATAATTCTTGATTTATTAATTCTATAAAGATAAATCACACAGAAGCATGGATTCTTAAAACTAATTCAACTAATTATGAATGTATAATTTTCTATTTTCGTAAGTTCATTGTTTTTATTTTGATTTGTTTACAACTTTATTCAGTCAGAGATATACACGTTTTTGTATAACAACATAACATTAAGATAATTTTACTCCATTTCAACATAAATCTGCAAATAATTGGTTGATTTGATCTTGTGCTTATTATAAAACTCCCATTATTATAATTTACATCAAAAAAACAACCAAAACTAATCGCTCGAATAAACAATAATTAATCATAACTGTAATTCCTATACAGAGACATAAACTATCAGAGTACTTAAAGTCTTAACTTAATTAGATTTAATTTTTGGCACAATTGCTGCTATTCTATCGATGACAGACTGAACTCCGTCCGTCGATGAATCGTACAGAATTCCAAGCGATAGCAGGCGCAGTCCGTGTTGATTGAAAATCTCCAAAACCGACCATTTTTCCAAGAGCTTTAAGCAATTTCGTACAGAGTCGGTGGAGATACTTTCACCTGGAATTAAAGATTACAAATAAAATGCACGAAATTAACTGCGAAATAGAAAGTGATTTACCATATGGACAACTCGAATCGTTGACCTTTTCCGTGATGTCTTTGATAACGAATTTAATAAATTCACTTTCCAGCATGGAACTTTTGTAGAGGATCTTCAGGCATTGAACAACCGAGTAATAGCAGTGGGCGAATGGTGCCAGAATTGCACAGATTTGTTTCTGTTCGCGGAGGGTATCGGGATTGATGAAAAGTTCCGGCTTTTCATAAACATTGTTTAATGGTTCAAAATCATCGTATTCGTCGTCCCCGAGGTATGACATGAGGTTATTCGCCATGCGATTCGTTTGAACTTCACTTTCTGTCATATCTTTGGCCTGAAAAAAACGGAGGGTTACACATAAGCTTAGAAATAAGTTCACATCTACTTACATTTGCTCCTTTTATAAGTTCTCTATCAATCAGCTCGTCGATAGTGTTTTCGAGAAGTTGGTCCAACACCTGAGTGGGTTTGTTGAGGATAAATTCATAGCGGTACACCCCACAGTTTTCGATGCAAGCTTCGAGTAATTGTTTGCGAGAGATTCCAGCGTCCTGCTTCGTTTAAAAACAAAATCAAAAGGGATTTCTTAAAAGAAAAAAATACTGAATTCAATTCTTACACTTGGTTTGTCGCTTAATAGCGTATGGAGGGATGTCAATACAACCGATTCAAGGGCAAAATGTGGCGTTAGAGTATTTGAATAGTAAGCTAATTCGATCAGTCTTGGTACGAGTGGATTTGGTTGAATGTAGTTTTGTTGGTCCCTTTGGGTGTGTATTACAAGTTCTGTGGAAGAAATCGCAGACATGAAGAGTAATTCTTTAAAACCAAATAAATTTGAACATACCGGATCCTAAGAGATCACAAGCATATCGAACAACATGAAGGGAATCGCCAGAGAAGCCCATATCTCGACGACCTTTTAGCACACTTCGTAGTTTGTCCAATTCCTTGGCAATTTCAGTCTCGAGAGCACCACTTCTGAACCGAGTTAGCAACAAGAAGGCTAATGCGTTCGTTGACATGATTGATGTGGCAGCTGCACAATCGTACACCACTTGCCTGGATATGCTTTCGATCAGCGTTCGATGTTCCTCACAGACAACATCGGTGCCGTACAATGAGGATGTTGATTGATTGTGTTGCAATGTTCTAAAGGAAAGAAAGATCCGAGTTAGCAAATGCAAATAGAAAGCGAAGGATGACAAACCTTGCTCCTGGTTTATAGATTTTCATGTTTCCATCTTCCTTGGCAATCTTATTGTAACTCTGAACAAGTTCACGGATCGAGTAGGGTTCGTTGAAGTCGATTCGCATCAATCCATATTTGGAAGTTAATGCCTGAAGTACACAAAAGTTTGCAAGTGATTCAATGGACCGATTATTTGTAAGAACTTACCTTCCATATGCCAGAAATGGCTTTACCAAACGATTCTGGTATCTTCTTCTGGCCAAGTTGTTCACGGACGAAATTTCCATCAACGAGACGTTCATAATTGACTGAAACTGGCACCAAAAGGGCGTCTGGAATGCTGCGATCCATAAAAGCATTTACAATGACCGACAAGATTCCACCCTATAACAATAATAATTAAAAATTCGTACAACTGTGTTCATTTCAAAGAAACCCCACCTTCGGCATACATGGCTTTCCGGTCCTCGTTCGACCGCCTTCAATAAAGAACTCGACATTGTGGCCCATTTTGAGGGCATGTTGCAGATACAAGTGCAAGATAGCTCGATAGAGAACATCCTTCTTTCCAACAACCGGGTCGATTTTCCTCTTAATAAAGAATGCACCCAGACCGCGTAATAATCCTCCAAATACTGGAATCTGCAAATTGTTTCCAGCCGCCACTAGCGGAGACCGAATGTCGTTATTTGCCAAAATGAATGTCACCATGATATAGTCCAAATGACTGCGATGCAGAGGCAGGAAGATCAAAGGTATACCGGGAGCCTTTTCGGCAGCCAATTTAAGCATTTCTATTTGGCGGGTGTGAGTGACTACGCCGGACAGGAAGCATGGTATAAGTTTGTACATCAGCCAAGATGTGAACGCCACCAGACAATGGTTTAGCCGCGAACGCATATTCATGAGGATGCTGTAAGCCCGTTTCTCCTGTTGTTTGAGAATTTCTTGATAAACCAAATTCTCTGATTCGTCATCTTCGGTATCGGGCTCCGTTACCGGCAGAACTCTTTCGGAATTGCGACGGTTCTTTGATTTTTCCTCCTTCAGAACATCTTCGCTGGCTTGCTTGATAGCCCGTTGTAGAATTGGATCCTTCAGAACTAACCCAGAAACCTACCAATTATTTTAATCATCGTTCAACGTCTCGCTCTTGCTCACATGCACCGTATATGTCTATTTATAAGTTCGTTTGCTTACCTGTGTGTACGGAAATCGCTTTATTCGCAAAGTTTGTGCTATAAATGGAAAATAAACACCCCAGTCGAACATTGAATTATAGGGCTTCCTGCCGGCATGTGGCGTGATGTGCAGAAGATTCTGCGTTCCCGAGCCATGTGCCAAATTGGTATGTTGTTTCGGGTCCTAAAACAAATTATTTCATTAAATTCAAACGATCATGATTTTTTTTTCCTTTGGATTGTTTTTAAAAAATGTACATAAGAAAAACAAACCTCAAACCAGCCACGGGTTTTGAAATTTGGGTCCATTGTGGTTACAGAAAAGTAATAATTCATATAGGAAAAGTATATGATTATGCGGATGCGTTATTCAGATAAAACTGCAGAAATTCATATTATTTGTTCAATCTTGAGATCAGAAAATGTTTTGCTGAGTATTTGGAAGAACTATTGTGTATTTTTTTGGTCTATTTGATGAAATAAAAACAAATAATCGCGGAAAGGAAACTATTCGCGGTTAACGAAATTTTTTTCTGATTGATTTTGAAATAGAAATGTCAATCCGCCATCCGGCATTTTAGAATGAACACAATGAATTCTCGTCAAAATTTCATTGATTGATTAGTGCTGCCATACAAGCATTTTGTCGAATTGAGTTAGGCCGTGGCCGAATTGGGTTAAAAGTGGTTAAAACTTGACGTTTGGTTAAATTTTGACATTTCGCATTGAATGAAATGTGTTAAAAATTAGACTAGCTGGGGAGCAGGTTAAAATATGACAGTAGTGGTTAAAAATTCATCCATTTTTAACCACAATTCATCGAATTCGGACACGGCCTTAAAAAGTGGTTAAAACTTGACGGTTGGTTAAATTTTGACACTTCGTATGAATTGTGGTTAAAAATGGATGAATTTTTAACCACTACTGTCATACTTTAACCTGCTTCGCAGCTAGTCTAATTTTTAACACATTTTATTCAATGTGAAGTGTCAAAATTTAACCAAACGTCAAGTTTTAACCACTTTTTAAACCAATTCGCACACGGTCTAATGGTTGAATGTCTATGTATTTGTAAAACATCATATGAAGAATCGCAGATGACATGACATTGTTTTTATTTTCTTTAGGCCGTGTGCGAATTGGGTTAAAAAGTGGTTAAAACTTGACGTTTAGTTAAATTTTGACACATTGCATTAAATAAAATGTGTTAAAAATTAGACTAGCAGCGGAGCAGGTTAAAATATGTCAGTAGTGGTTAAAAATTCATCCATTTTTAACCACAATTCATCCAATTCGCACACGGCCTTATTTGTAAACATGGCGGCGAGTACGTATGTGCAAATGTGTGCATGTATGCGTGATTCTGTTTTTGATTCCGGCTTTATTCGGAATCGTTTTTCTGTTCTACCCATAACAAGAACTGTCATCTTGTGCCAAGTGAACGAATTCAGAATCGTTCGGAACAGTTCGACGACAAAAAAAGGGTTTTAAAATCGGCAAAAATCGACATTCTCTTCAGAAACATAAATAAATCCAGTCAGCTGTCAAAATTTAGTCCGTAAGGCCGTGTGCGAATTGGATGAACTGTGGTTAAAAATGGATACATTTTTAACCACTACTGTCATATTTTAACCTGCTCCGCAGCTAGTCTAAATTTTAACACATTTTATTCAATGCGAAGTGTCAAAATTTAACCAAACGTCAAGTTTTAACCACTTTTTAACCCAATTCGCACACGGCCTAAAAAGCGAAAATGCAAAACTGTTCGAAAATTGACGAAACGGAGCAATTCGCTATTAAGGGCACAGCATATGAATTTGTCGTCTCGCTCAGTTACGGACGGCTCCGTCTGCGCGCCTCGTTCCGTTCGTTATTTTTTTGGACGTGCTCTGATAGTGTTAAGCTTATACATTCTTTGGCAACGTTGTTTAAAGTTGATTTGATAGTTAAATAAAAGAATTCATTCCATCTGTAGTCTAACACTTTATGGCTGAAATACAACGACACTTTAGCTCTGTTTTAGCCCACGTTTCGATGCACACACTTCAAGTTTGCTTGAATGACATTTCTCCCTCCATCATCTCTCCAAAAACAAATTAATTTTGTCATCAAGCCATTGAATTTTCAATTAAATAATATCTAGATTTAAATTTCTACTTGTTTCAAATATCTACTTTGCCTTTTAAAATTAATTTGTTCCTTTTTCTTGTTTGTCAATTTGTTTTTTTCTAATTTATACTCAATATTTGTCATTCTTCGTTAATATTCTATAGCTATTTGTTGACTTGTTCTTTAATTTGAAATTTGTTCTCCAATTTGATTCCTGTTACCAATTTGTAAGTTTTATATCCTTTTTACATACTTATTTATAACATCCATTAACATATGTTACATTTAGAAAATAAAATCGATTCAATTTGGAATTTGGGTTTGTCGTCTTTCTTTTTGGATATTCTTTTAAAAACCCAGATCGATATTTATATTTTGGAAATTTTCAAGTGGAGATACAACAAAATTTTATTTTAAATTGTCAAAAACTATGGCCGACTCGAAGAAAAGTTGTAGTTCCAAGAGTTGCGATAAAGAAGATGATTCCTACATGGTAAGTTGTGAACTATGTAACCGCTGGTGGCATTATGCTTGCCACAATTTTGATCCGAAATTGTATGACACTAATACACCATGGTTTTGTGGAGACTCTGATTGTAATGATAAAACGAGCACACCTATAGAGTCTGTGAAGCAAAATGATAGCATGGAATGTTTGTCTGAAGCTTGGGATCATGTTGATAAATTGATGGAAGCTGCAGTATTTGCTCAAGCTGCTGTTGCTCAACGCGATAAAGATATTGCTGCGCTAAAAGCCGAACTCGAAAATATGAAACTGAAACTGTCTCAATCATTATCCGAAAAGAAGCTTCCTTCAAAAAAAGATGTACAAGATTCCAGTGCTAATATTGTTAATGAAAGGTTAGCAATTATAAGGAACATTCAAGACAATCACCAATCATTGCTCACCAACGTATCCAAGCTCACTGAATCTGCGTCGCACCCTTTTTCTTCTGAATCAACAAAAGACCATGTTCGTGAACCTTCTATTCAAGGACAAGATATGACTACCCTTTTAACAATCCTCAACAGAAATAACGTCCAAGAACTTCCCTCGTTTTCTGGAGAGAATAAACGTGAATGGCCATATTTTGAAGAAGTTTTCAAATCGACAACGGTCGAAGGAAAGTTCAGTGATAAGGAAAACGTTGCCCGCCTGCGCAAGGCTTTGAAAGGGGAAGCATACCAATTGGTGAGTGATCGCTTGAAATATTCAACAGATGCCAATGCAATAATGGATTCCCTTCGAGCTATTTTTGGTCGTTATGAGGTCCTTGTCCATGATCTAACCACAGACTTGCTTAGCCTTCCAAAACTAACATCAAATTGTGATCCAAGGATTCGTCTATGGGCTGTGAAGGTAAACGGTTATGTTGCAGATGTTAAATCTATAAATAGGGAAGAAGATCTCACCAACGGCTATGTGATGACCAATCTTGCATCTAAGTTAGGTGCAGGCCTTTACCAGGAGTGGCAACGAAAGAAAATTCAATTCCATAATGCCAATTTCGTTCATTTTGCTGAGTTTTTGAACCAAAAGATCCTTGATCTGCCTCCGGATCTCCTGAAGACATCAGCCGATGAATCTCGAAGATTTCAAGTTTCTCCTAAAGCGCCCAAGCAAATTCTCACTCATCAAAATCAAACAATAGATGCGTCTGTTCCTGTCTTGTGTAAGAAATGCAATAACAATCAGCATCCTTTCCATCAATGTATTAGATTCAAAGCGTTAACAGAAGAACAAAGACTCGCATTTGTTAAAGACAACATGATTTGCTTTACTTGTCTTGACCCTTCGAAACACAATTGGAGAGTTTGTGCTAGGAAAAGAACGTGTGGCAAGGATGGTTGTTCTGGTCGTCACCATCCTTTGTTGCATCAGCCGAAGAACGAAGTCTCAACACTGAATTCAAATGCACCGCAGTTCATTCCTCCTGCACATGTTCATTCTTCCCACTTGCGTTCGAATTCGTCGGTTATTTTCAAAATTGTACCTATCAGACTCCATGGAAAAGACAACCGCTACGTTGACACGTATGCCTTTCTTGATGATGGTTCTTCGTTGACAATGCTCGAAAAGGATTTGTTTGATGAGCTTGATTTAGAGGGTTCTCCAGAAGAATTGACGCTTCAATGGACTAAAGGAGTCGTACGTCGAGAGAATTCCCTGCGAACTACATTAGAGGTGTCTGGTGTCAAGAAATCTAAGCGTCATTTTCTGAGGAACGTCTTCACAGTCAAGGATTTGGACCTGCCAAGTCAATCAATTGATACTTCTCATCTGAAGAGATTATATCCACACCTTCGAGGGCTGCCATTAATTGATTTGGTTGAAGCGAAACCCAAGATTTTAATCGGTTTGGATCAAGCAAGTTTCCTCCTTGGTCACGGTCAACGTTATGGTAAAGATGAAGAACCGTGTGCATTAAAAACGCTTCTTGGCTGGATTGTTTACGGCTGTGGCAATTCAGTGACATCCGCACCAGTTTCCTGCATTCATCAAGTTCCAAAGCCCATAATGAAGTTTTTATTCCATGACGCAATAAAAAAAGACGAAGACTTGCATGAACTTGTCAGACGCCATTTCACAACTGAAGAGTTCGGAGTAAGACCTCGAATGACGGACTTGGTAAGTCGAGAAGAAAAGCGAGCAATGGAAATAATGGATAATTCTCTGAAGCTGTCCAATAATCAATATGAAATTGGTCTCTTATGGAACTCCGATGATGTAAAGCTTCCGGATAGCTATCCAATGGCTTTCAAGCGATTGCTCGGCCTTGAGAAATCTTTGAAGAAAAAGCCTCACCTTCTGGAGTGGCAGAATAATTATATGAGATCATTGCTAGAAAAAGGCTATGCCAGAATTGCTACTGAAGTAGATTTGAGCACAAAATGGCCTCGGATCTGGTATGCTCCAACTTTTATTGTTGAGAATACAAATAAAGTCCCTGTTAAACCGAGATGTGTAGCTGATGTCGCCGCACAAGTAAATGGTGTCTCGCTTAACACTTTTTTGCTTAAAGGACCTGATAACCTGGTGCCATTGCATGCTGGATTATTCAAATTTCGTGAAAGACGTGTTGGTGTGAACGCTGACGTGAAGGAGATGTTCCACCAAATCAAGATCAAAGAAGAAGATCAGCAATGCCAGAGACTTTTATGGAGGGATGGTGATTTGTCGCGCAAGCCAACTGTTTACATCATGCAAGTTATGATGTTTGGACCCAGATGTTCCCCAGCTTCTGCGCAGTTTGTAAAAAATCATCACGCAAATTTGTTTATTGAAGAATGTCCAAAAGCAGTTGACGGGCTTACCAAGAGAACGTACGTCGATGACTACTTCAATAGTCATGATACTGTGGAAGAAGCCGTAACAGTGACCAGAGATGCCATCCGTATTTGTAAGTCTATGCATTTTGATTTGGTATCCGTTCAGTCCAACAGCAGTGAATTACTTTCCCTGATGCCCGAAAGTCACGTCAATCCCAGACTTGTTAGCATTGACCCGAATGAAAGCGAAGGATATGTTGCTAAAGTGTTAGGAATGTATTGGCATCCATCTTCCGACTGCTTTTGCTACAAACTGCAAAAAGATGATGATTTTAATGAAATGCTAACACAAGCTACTTGCATTACGAAAAGACGAATGCTTCGAGCCTTAATGCGAATATTTGATCCTCTGGGAATAATTTCTTTGTATATCATTCGAGGAAGAATCATAATGCAAGACGTTTGGAGAGAAGGTTTTGACTGGGATGAACCTCTTACATCGGAATTGCAAATCAAGTGGTCAACATTTATCAAGGAACTTAAAAACATTGAAAAGATTCGTATTCCTAGACGATATACCTCTTGGAGTCCTGATGGTTGTAAGGTAAGCCTTATTTGTTTTGTTGACGCTTCAGAAAAAGCCTTCGCAGCCATAGCATTTCTCCGCTTTGAACTTAACGGAAAAATAGAGGTTTCTCAAGTAATGGCTAAGGCTAAAGTAGCACCAGTTAAACAACTTTCGGTGCCTCGATTGGAACTACAGGCTGCCGTTTTAGGAGTGCGCCTTGTGTCGACAATCAAGCAATCGCATTCCATACCAATTCAAGAGGAAATTTTCTTGTCTGATTCTAATACGGTACTTTCCTGGGTCAATTCTTCCAAATTTAAGTTCCCACCCTTTGTAGCTGCCAGAATTGGAGAGATTCTTGATTCATCTTCTCCTCGACAATGGTTCCATATAGGTTCGGATGACAATGTTGCTGACGATGCAACCAAATGGTTTGATAATTCTATGGGGAATCAAAGTTCAAGATGGTTTGAAGGTCCAGCCTTTCTGTCTCTTCCGTTTTCCGAATGGCCTATCAAACCACACAAACCAGAGTTGACGTCAAATTCGCCCGAAATACCCATAATTTTCGTTCATGAAAAGCATACAATCGCTTCCTTTGATGCATACAACTATCTTGAGGCAAGATTTAAAGCTAATTGGTCGTCTTCAGTGAGAGTTATCGGATTTTTGCTTCGATTCAAAGACATTTGTATGAAAGTTCCATTTCAAAAGGACAAATTTATAACACCATCTGAATTCCAACGTGCAGAAACTTGGATATTCCGAAAAATCCAGTCTGAAGTTTTTTCCAACGAAATTTTATCTCTTCAAAAAAACGGTTGTGTGAAGCAGAGTAGTACAATTGCAACCTTTGCACCATTTTTGGATAAAGATGGTACAATTCGAATGAGTTCCAGAGCACAAAAAGCTAATAATTCATACGCTGCAAGAAATCTTCCTATACTTCCAAATAAACATCCCTTAGTTGATTTGTTTATTCAATATCATCATCAAAGAAATTTCCATCTCGGAACATCAAACCTGATTTCCGATATCCGTGAGAAGGCTTGCTGTTCTAGATTTAAGGTCTTCAACGTAGTTTTCAGACGGCCCCCGGTGTGTCATCAAGCCATTGAATTTTCAATTAAATAATATCTAGATTTAAATTTCTACTTGTTTCAAATATCTACTTTGCCTTTTAAAATTAATTTGTTCCTTTTTCTTGTTTGTTTGTTTTTTCTAATTTATACTCAATATTTGTCATTGTTCGTTAATATTCTATAGCTATTTGTTGACTTGTTCTTTAATTTGAAATTTGTTCTCCAATTTGATTCCTGTTACCAATTTGTAAGTTTTATATCCTTTTTACATACTTATTTATAACATCCATTAACATATGTTACATTTAGAAAATAAAATCGATTCAATTTGGAATTTGGGTTTGTCGTCTTTCTTTTTGGATATTCTTTTAAAAACCCAGATCGATATTTATATTTTGGAAATTTTCAAGTGGAGATACAACAAATTTAATTTGTTAACTCTTTTTACAGCTGTTGAGGTATCAGACAAAGCAAACGTTGAACATACATTACGTAGCATTACGTTAATTTCTTTACGATTGCCAAACAAAACATGAGGTCTAAGGCCGTGTCCGAATTGGGTTAAAACATGGTTAAAACTTGACGTTTGGTTAAATGTTTACATTTCGCATTGAATGAAATGTGTTAAAAATAAGACTAGCTGTGGAGCAGGTTAAAATATGACAGCAGTGGTTAAAAATTCATCCATTTTTAACCACAATTCATCGAATTCGGACACGGCCTAAGCTTCATTATGATAGCATTAGCATTGAATTCAGGTGACGCCAAAACTTAAGCGTGTTTGTGTTTTAGCCATTAACACTAAAAGCATACTGCGCTATTCTGTCCCTATAATGAGTTTTCAAGATCCCGCTGTAAACCTTGAAGTTCTAACCGGCAAAAAGCCACCATGTTGATATCAAACTATCAGTATGGATACTTATTCCATAATTATTGGTGTGTAAACAATTGAATAGAATGCTTCGCTCTTAGCCCGGCGATAAAAATGACAGCTGAGATTTGTATACAACGTTGAACTCATTGAAGAGTTCAACTTTGTCGGGCGAATGCATACACATTTAAGTTGACATTTTCATCGCCGGGAATTCTGTGCAGCTCTTTAATTGGGTAGTCTGGAAGTTATTTTGACATTCATTTGACAACCAAAACACTCAACTGTGGCAAGTACTTGGCATGGATAATATGTTCTATTTTTTTTATCTGGCTATACTCGTAGTAGCTAAGGTAATGAAAGATATTCCCACACTTGACTCAACAAAGCTTTCCATTTTGATACATTCCTAGATTATGTATCATTAAGTTTACTTTAAATATTCACAGGCTGTTCACATGAGATACTAGCGCCTATATACATATTTTTTTTTGAATTTCTGGTGCGCGATAACAGAAAAACAAGATGAGTGATAAGAAAATCGAGTCAGGCCACTTTTATTATCATCAACTCAAGCAATGAATGGATCCAATAAAAATAAATAAACTAATATTGAAATGATGATTTTTACCTGATTGGTTGGGAGGAAGGATGACAAATATCCCATTTTGTTAAATGTGTCAAATGATGAATTTATGTTGATGTTCAGATGTGGGAAAAGTCCAGCGATTATTGTTGGAGCTCTGTAAAAAAGGCAAACAAAAATAAATGATTGCATTAATATCGGTTTTTGTAATTAAATCGCACAAAATGTAAATTTTCATAAATGCTTATGACGTCATAAAGGCAAGATTAGATCACATTTTTAATAAATGTATTCATCCGTATATTACACACCACAATTCGCATTTTCCTTGAACGTGAAATTATTGATAAGCCAATACTGTTACATTGATAAGAAATGTATTAAAATGTCAAATATGTACACTAACGGTATATTTGTATTCATATTCAAGTACCATTTGTGTTTGGCTTTCTTAGCTTAATTAATTTATAATCTGATTGTACTATATTCATAATTCTGAAATCTGATGTTCGAAGGGTAGCCACGTGCATTCAAGAGGACACAAGCGTCCACAGAAACCTCTGCCTACCAACGCCTACTCTCCACCTCGCCGTGGTGAACATCGGGTGCCCAGTACCTTTAACCGAAGATTGGGTTCCAACCCCAGTGGGAAGTTGTAAATAAATAATAAAGACCTGGCCTTCCAGGTTGGGGGTCGTGCGTCGGGATGACTTCCCGGCCACATAAAGAAGACATGCTTCCTAAACACCAACAAGCTTCGGATACGGACGGAATTAATGATGACGACCCACGCAAACGATTTAAGGACAACGAATTTACGAATGTTAGGTCCCTTTACAGACCACGTGCAGCTGAACGACCGCTATAAAGCAGAAAAAACTGCCATCCAAGAAATGCAATGGGATGGTCCGGGACTACGTAAAATGAACAATTGCGATATTAACTACGGCGACTGCTACCGGGAACAAAATCGGCGTCTATTTGGATGTGGATTTGTAGTTGGGACTCGACTCAGGAGGGAGGTCTTGTATCAAGCAAGTACGCCTTTCCCATATCCCGATATCCACAAGGGAACATGGAAATCTCCTGACAAATCAACCGTCAACCAAATTGATCACATTGCGATCGACGTACGACACTTCTCTAGCATGCAAGATGTCCGCACATTCCGAGGTGCCAACATCGACTCGGATCACTAAGTTGTTGTAGCCAGGGTACGAATGGGGATATCCCGATCAAGGGCAACACGTGAAAATGCTAGGAGGAAATTCGACGACGCGATCGAGGAGATAGAGGGATGTCACAACAGGACCGAGGTTTGAAAGTTTTACAAAAAGGTGAAACAAACCTCCAGGCCTTATACACCCCGAACTGAAGCTTGTAGAGACCATCATGGGAGCACTTTTCCAAGCTGTATAATGGTGATGACGAGCAAAACTCCGTCAGCAATACAAAACCATTCAAATTGGGTGCGGAAGGCCAACAATTCCACCCACTTGACCTTGTCGTAATGAAGATAGCGATATCTAAACTGGAGATGGTTTGGTTAGGAGCACGCATCAGCTCATCTGCAAAATTTGGTCGGAGGAAAGCATGCCTGATGAATTGAACCTCAGCATCTATGCCCGATCCTCAAAAAAGGAGATCCCTTGAACTGCACCAACTACAGAGGTATAAGTCTCCTTAACATCGCCTATAAGATCTTCTCTACCGTGCTGTGTGAACGCCTGAAGCCCTTCGTCAGCAACCTGGTATGTCCTTATCAGTGTGGCTTCAGACCCGGAAAGTCCACCATCGATCAAATATTCACTCTACGGCGGATCTTGGAGAAGACCCAGGAACTTCAAATCGATATACCTACCACCTTTTCATCGATTTCAAGGCCGCGTATGACAGCGTCTATAGAGACCAACTATATAGAGCAATGTCTAGTTTTGGCATCCCAGAAAAACTCATCCGTCTGTGTAAGATGACAATGGAAAATTCACGAACGGTTTTGATGTCAAAAAAGGTTTTAGACAAGGCGGTGCGTTATGATGCGATTTCTTCAACATCATTCTTGAAAAGTTTGTGCAAAGCTCCAATGTCAACACCAGAGGCACAATCTTTCAAAAAACCGTCCAGCTACTAGGATACGCAGACGATATTGAAATAATTGTAAGAACACAACGTGATGTCAGTGAAGCGTTTGTGAGTCTTGAGACGGAGGCCAGGAAGATGGGTCTAGCGGTTAACGAGGGCAAGACCAAGTTAATGCTGTCGACAAGAAAGGACTACCAACATCGACGTCTTGGAGCAAACGTCAACATAGACAGATTTAACTTCGAGGTAGTTAAGGACTTTGTCTACCTGGGATCCGCTATCAACTCAGACAACAACACCAGCCCTGAAATCAAACGAAGAATCACTTTTGCCAATCGCTGCTTCTTTGGACTTAGGAGGCAATTGAATAGTAAAGACCTCTCCCGAGCAACTTAAGTGACACTCTACAAAACTCTCATCATCCCGGTCTTCATGTATGGTGCAGGGACATGGACCATGACAACATCTGATGAAAACGCTTTGGGCTGCTTTGAGAGACAAATTCTTCGAGTGATTTTTCGTCCTGCCTGGGTTAATGGAGAATGGAGACGAAGATTCAACCCAGAACTGTACGAGCTGTACAGCGACGATAACCTAGCCATAAAAGTTAAGGTCCAACGACTTAGATGGCTGGGTCATGTTTAGCGAATAGAAAATAATACTTCGGCTCGTAGAGTCTTCGAATCCGACCCGGTAGGACGTCGCAGAAGTGGAAGACCGCAACTCCGGTGGAGGCCACAGGTGGTAGAGGACCTGAACCAACTTGGCGTGCGAAACTGGAGACAGCTAGCCAGGGACCGAGCTGGCTGGAGAAGTTTGTTGGGTGAGGCCTTGGTCCGACCTGGACTTTAGCGCCACCATAAGTAAGTAAGTAAATCTGAAATCTTTATTTGGAACTATTTTACATCTACGGAATCAAGAAAAAATTTGTTCCATCATAAATATTGAAACGCGAAGTGTATATGGTATACGTATACCCCCAAGTAATGTCTTCTGCTTTCGAATTCAGTTTTGATTTTGGCTCATTTTTAAACGAAAATGGCAGCTTTTGAAAAAAAAATGCTAAAAACTGCTCAATAGATTCTTATACATGTCAAAGGATTTTTGACATTTGTTCTAACCTTAAAGTTATCTGTTTTTCTGAAACTTGCTAGGTTGCATGTGAATCCAGTCGGTCGACCACATACACCACGTTAAAAATCAACCCTTGACATCGATGTGTAAAATTCATTTTCAATATTAATTAATCAATAAACTAAACATGTGTCAGTAATAAAACTTATTTGTTCAGCGGCATAGTTACTAAATTTCAATTTTAAGACTCTGAAATCCCTAATTTAATAATAGGCCCTTAAGAACTCTTAACGTAAATTTGCCAATAACAATTATGATTAGGTTAACTTCAATAAATATAATTGACAAATAATTCAGTTTGAAATTTACAAGTTTACAATATCTATAAGATAATACTTCTTATAATTAACAATTTGAAACTTGAACTTCGGATAAGTTAAAATGGAAAGCAGCTGCACTAAGAACAAGGTACATAAATCTTAAGTCCTGTCAGCTTAATTTTACAATTATTAAAACATAACAATTTCTGCTTACCAAATTTGATTGAAATTTACGATCTTAGGCCGTGTGCGAATTGGATGAATTGTGGTTAAAAATGGATGAATTTTTAACGACTACTGTCATATGTTAACCTGCTCCGCTGCTAGTCTAATCTTTATCACATTTTATTCAATGCGAATTGTCAAAATTTAGCCAAACGTCAAGTTTAAACCCTTTTTTAACCCAATTCGCACACGGCCTTACAGGAACCCATAATTCTGTATATCCATTTTGCGGTTTCAAAAGTATATGGCTGGAATTCGACATCTGTCAAACTTCAGTTGAAAGTCTGACATTTACGAAAATAGATCGCTTAACTATCGCGTATAAAATTGCTAAAAACTATTACAAAAACGGTGATTCTGCCATAGCCACATATCGTGCTTGAAGAGGAGATTATGTTTTACATAATCGTCCAACTGTAAATAAATAAATATTGAATACAATATAATATATTGTTAGGCCTGTGCTTCATCGTTTCGCTCGTACCACTGAAAATATCGCTGCTATAAGTGAGTTTTACCGAAGCCCCGAATGTGTCGATTCCTCGTCGTTCTCAGGAATTAGGACCAGAGATGAAAAATAGCGAACCGCTGCTGCTTTGGTTTGGCAAAACAACTAGGTTTAAAACTCCTAACTCGAAAGACAAAGTGTCTGCTATACAAAACTTTGATTTTACCAGTCCTACTCTACGGCGGTGGTGGCGCCCAGTGCTGGACGATATGTAAAAAAGGGTAAAGGGTAATTGGTTCTCGGCACTTTCGAAAGAAAAACTCTTCTGCGGAGTTTTCGGTCCCGTATGCGCCGATGACAAATAGAGAAGAAGGTTAAACCAAAAACTGTATGAGTTGTACCAAGATGTGGATGTAATCCAGAAGGCCAAGAAAATGGACGACAACGCTCCAGCCAAGAAAGTCTTCTCATCCCAGCCCCCAGGTTCGAGACGCCAAGGAAGACCGAACCTACGGTACAACGACCAAGTGACTGCGGATGCCAGAGCGCTTGGTTTCGACAACTGGAGAGTGCGAGGTACCGTTTACGATGTAAGGCTGCAATATCTCAGACTGAGATGCTTCATAGATTGTGTGCTGGAAAAGTAAGTAAGGTTTAAGAGTTTGTTTGTTTGAACGCATTTAACTCAGGTTTGAATTGAATTTTTTTGTGTTGAATAGTCCATTAATCGAAAAGGGCTTTAGGCTTCTTAACATTAAGCCGCGACCAATAGGAACGAAGAATCAGTGGAAAATGTGGAAAAAAAACGGCAAAGAAATATTAATTTTTTGTTTGTTTAAACGCGCTGATCTACGGAACTGCTAAATCATATTGAAAAATTCTTTTTGTGTTTAATAGTCCATTTATCAAGGAAAGCTTGAAGTTATACAACGTTAAGCTAAGAAAAATAAGAGCAAAGCATCACTGAAAAATGTGGTTAAAACAGTGAAAATTATACATATTTGAAGGCTTCGAGTTAAGAAGAATTTTGACATAGCGACTTATACAATTTTAAAATAGCTTCACAATATTCCCACGCACGTATGGTGCACATTTCAAGACGTACCTCTGTACTGTGGACGAGAGAGAGGTGGACGAAATTGACCATTGTGACCATTATGTTATTGAATAAAAAATATAAATTTTCGTAATCGTTGTTTTTTTCTGCGAGAAACCGTACAATTACGCACGATTTCGTCAACTTTTTTTCAGCTGTCAATAAAATCAGAAAATATCGTTTTTCATCACTGATTAGGACTGTCTTACGGCACATTATGACGTATTTGGCATTTGGATCAACACCTACATCCATATAAAGCCTGCCGGTGGCCACGGCTCAGAGGATAGAGTAGTTGATTGCTAAGCCGAGTGCTACGGGTTGAAACCCCAGCTCCGGCAGCACTGTTTTACAACAAATATCGCCAGCTTATCTGAGGCCACCTGTGCGATAACATGAGACAATACAAATCTAAGTCTCCTCCTTTGAGCCACGTAGGTTTCTGTTATGTGTGCTTTCTTTCTATGTGTCTATCTGTCTCTCTCTCTCTCTCTGTTGTTTTAATGTGTTGTTCTGTCGCAGCCGATGGCCTCAGTCGCCAGTGCTACTATGTGTCTATAGTTTGTTACATTCATGTACGTAGTATTGTGAAATGTCAATGCAAATATAAAGTCCAGCTCACACAACAACTAAAGCCAGCTGATCATCCACAACGTCGTAGATACGTCGAATGGACGCTTGAACAACAGCGACGAAGCATGTACATTTCTCACTCGGTGTCGTATTTGGGGTTCTGAGAATCCTCAAGTAATTGAAGAGAGGCCAATACATCCACAAAAAGTCACTGTTTGGTGCGCTCTTTGGTCCGGAGGTGTGATTGGAGCTTTACATATTCGAAAACGACGATGTAACGACTGTAACCATCAATTCGGAGCGTTATGGTCATATGATAACCGACTTTCTTTTTGTCTACTATTGAGAATACGACTTGGAGAATATGTAGTTTCAACAAGACGGTGCCACATGCCACACAACATGTGCCAAATAGTTCGTCTTAATTATAAAATATGCAAAATATATGCCACACATGCCCGTATGATTAAGTGAGCCGTTGGAGAAAGTTAAGCTTAAACAAGCGTTGTTATCAGTTGCAGCTTGCAGGTGAACTTTTCCTTTTTTTATCGTCAGACGGGCCAAGCAAAACAACAGAAAATAAGATTGACAATGAACTCCTTGTCACAAAGTGACCGAATGACGGTAAACGACATTTAGAAATCATTTACTACATTATAACCGATGACTGCTCGAACATACGGTTAATTCAAACAGTCTTAGCCAAAAAAAGTGTTATTATGCAGACCAATAATATTGCGCACTCAAACGAAAGACCAACAAATTGTTGCTTATGTTCAGTTCATTCACCAATAAATAGAAGACTTGAACTAAACAAAAGTTCTCGATTTCAAAATGTTAACAAACAAACAACTTTGACAAATACTGCTTTTAAGTTGTGTAACGGTTGCACTCATTGTCCATGTTTGGAGTAGCAAACGCGGTCATACATGACAACTCACGTGATCTTTTGTAATTCCTACCGTCCTACCGCACCTGGACGTTGCTGCTACGTTTAAACTCGGTAAACCAATTTTTGACTTTCGCCCTGGAAGACAAAAAGTCACCCCGTACACAGCATTCAGTCCTTTGTATATAAATTTAACAGGTATAATCGAAATGGCATTCGACTGAAGCGCCAACTGGTTACAAGCCGAGATAATATTTTTTTGGATATGTTTGTATTGAGCAAAAAAAAATTTTTTGATGAAACCGAATAAATTGAAAATTTTCAATCATGATAATACTAGAAGATTTCATATACACAAATTCTAAACTAATCGGCATCCACTAAACTCAATTAATCCCGACCGAGTTTTTACTTTTTAATAGAGATTAGAAGGGTTCAAGAACGTGGCTCACAAATCCACCCTGTATGTAGATGATTGTAGTAAATTGTCTGGTTAACTTGAGGTTAAATCGGTAGAGGAAAAATGTTTACTATCTTTAAACCACTTATTTAAAAGAAGTTAGTAAGGGTAGGTGGGACAGAAATATGTAAAGGGTTTTTCAATAGGGACGCTACAAAAGTTTTCTTAAATTAAGCAAACATGGTTTTGGGTATCAATGAAATTCTTTATTCCTGTGGAAGTACATTTGATGCCATTATGTATGGAACTCGATTTCTTTTGCATGGCCACCACAGGCACGCTTGCAGATGTCCAGACGCTGAACCCAATTTTCGACGGTTTTCAAGCATAAATCGGCCGATACTGCTGCAATTTCACGTTCGATATTCGTACGAAATTCATCAATCGTCGCTGGCTTGTTGGCATAAACCATAGATTTGACGTAGCCCCACAGGAAATTGTCTAACGGCGTTAAATCGCATGATCGAACGGCCAATTCACAGGTCCATTTCTGGAGATAATGCGCTCATCGAACTTCGTTCTCAATAATTCGATTGTTTGGCCCGCTGTGTGACATGTGGCACCGTCCTGTTGAAACCACATATCGTCCAAGTCCATATCACCCAATTCATTCCAAAAATAATCGGTTAGCATTGAGCGGTAGCGATTCCCATTCACAGTAACGTGCCGGTCTTGATCATCACGGAAGAAGTACGGCCCAATGACACCACCAGCATGTAAACCGCACCAAACAGTGATTTTTTCGGGATGTAATGGTGCCTCGTGAAGCACATGTGGATTGCTGCCTGATCAATAACGCATATTTTGCTTATTGACGAAGCCATCCAGCCAGAAATGAGCCTCATCGCTGAAGATGATTTTTCGAGGAAAATCCGCATCGTTTTCAAGTTGTTGCGCAGCCCAATTTACGAACAACGCTTCTGGTGATCAAGCGGCTTCAGTTCTTTCGTCAATTTGTTCTTGTAAGGATGTAGGCCAAGATTTTTTCGCGAAATTCGCCACAACGACCGACGTCACATAGATGCCCAACGCTTGAGAACGACGTGTGAGAGACTGATTTGGGTCTTCCGCAATTGATGCGCTAGCGGCAGCAATATTCTCGACACTACGGGCACTTCTTTGTCTCACTGGCACGGGAACATTTTGCACTGAGCCTGTGGATTCAAATTTTTCCACTAGACGCTCAATTGTTGATCTGGCAGGACGATTATGACGACCATAAATTGTACGTAGCGCTCTTAAAGTGTTGACCACTGACTCCGAATTTCGGTAGTAAATTTTAATAATTTTGACTCGTTGGTGGATCGTATACCTTTCCATGATGAAATGGCAAACCTTACTGAGGAGAAATGTCAAGAGAGCGGGAAAAAATATGGCATCGTTTGCTGTCCCTATCGGTCTACTTTTGTAGCGTCCCTATTGGAAAACCCTTTACATACGAATAAATTGCCAGACCGCGTTTTTAAATCTTCTCTTTCATTGTAATGTCATCTTCGACAAAAAAAAAAAAATAGAGTTAAGTGGAGTTATTTTCACGATTACAATTGGCGTTTTTCTTTTTTATCCAGCATACAGATGTATCAAGACAAGGCTCTGAGAAGTTCATATTCAAAGTCCTCCGATATAAAAAGAAAACAAACCCAAGCACCGAAGTGAATTTTTTTTATTAATTATTTGTTTTATATTTTTTTTTGTTTACCTATACAGTGCACGCGCTACTCACTGTCTTGCTCTTGAGACAGTAAGTTGTTGAAAAAAAGTGAAGTTGTCTCCGGTATTCGCTCTATTTGCTCGGTCGTTTAAGCCTGAGCAAATGGATTTAGCTCCGAGTATAAAAATGTTTAGCTCTGATAGGTACATCTGAGAGAAACACGGTTTTTTGTTTGACATGTCTGTGATCTGCTTAGAGGTAAAACACCAAATACACGCGAATGGCACTGGAGTTGGCATACCACCGAGACTAAATGCCGACGCCCAATCCTAACCAACTCCAAGGACATTCATTTTTTAGGCCACATTCATATTTTTAGTTTTTAAATTTATCTACACACATATGTTTGTACATTTTCTAAATTTGTGTTAAATAAAACCAAATTTAAAAAAAAATATGGCCTTCAAAAACCAATCAAAATAAATTTTATCAATTACCCTAGATTGAATGTTTTCCTTATTATTAAAGTTCCTACGACCCTATAGAATGTTTTTACCATTTTAGCAAAATAAATAAATATCTTGATCTCAAATGTCATCGTATCGTTATTTTTTTTTTCATTTTGGGGAACAAAGTTCAAGAGATTTATGATTGATTAAGCGAGGTATTAAAATTTGAAGTGTCATTATTTTTAAACATCTGAACTTTGAAGTCGCAAGTTCTAAGAACTTGTGCGATGGTATCAAAACTCTAGTAAAGGCATTTAAATAACTTCTTGATTATTATTGTTTTATTTGTCAAAAACAAACAAATGAATATAAAATGTAGGTACGATGCAGTAGGGGTTCGATTATTGTTTTTGTTTACTAATTTTGTGTTCGATAAAACAGGTACATGTATCATAATGTGAAATAATATCTGTTTATTAGGTTTATTTGGGTATTTTTATGTAGGTACCTATATTTTTGTATCTAGATATTTTTGAAAACATTTTGATACGTTAAGATATGTAATCAAACAACAACTCTGTCGCTCTCCTCGTATTAATCATTTATCGACCAGCTGAATATATTATTAGGGAATAGCAGTAGTTCATAATGTATAACGAATAAACACCGTATTTCCACTTTCAATCATTTAATTCGCGTACTTTGTTCCCTGAAAACAAAACCATGATACGATGACATTGCAGATTGAGATATTTTATTATTTAGTGTTAATACCTATTTTAAAAACATTCTTATTTCTAGATCGAAAATGAAATCAAATCGTTGGCAATTTTTAAAATAATTTATCTATGCATAAAGGCATTATATGTAGGTGTGGGTTTTTACTCCCTAAAACTGCCGAAAACTCAATATAACTTCCAAATTCTCATGTCGTTTTCCATTGGCAGTCCAGAAACATTCGGAAGAGTCCAGATGTCTTCTGAAACCATTCCATTGGACTGATTCGCATAACTCTTCCGTTTTGAATGACACTTTCATCATAACCCGTTCCATTGGAGTTAGAAGAAGAAACGTCAAAAAAGACCAATGGTCGACATCACACTTTTCTGTTCTTTTACTCGAGTTTTTTGTTTGGTAAGTTCTTCTGTAAGTAAGTTCTGTTTGAAGGAGAAAATATTTCTCCTATCTCCACATTTTACACGCAAACAATTGGGCAGTTTGTGTAAAAACTGTCAAATTTCGAGGAGTGGGGATAAATTTCTCAGAAAAAAACAAATGTGCACAAAAGTAAAAGAACGCGTTGAACACAAATTCTCCCACTTTTTAAACGTCACTTTTTTTGTGAGTAAGTGCACAAAACATGAACACGATGAAATGTCAAAAATAAGAGAAACAATTTTTTTGACACAACTTACACAACTGCCACAAGAAATTTTGTGTCTAAAATCGGCAGATAGGGGACATATTTTTCTCCTTCAAAAGTGACAGATTTTACAATAAGTGGCAGTAAAAGAACGAAAAAGTGGGAGAATATGGTCATTTTGGGCAGTTTTAGGGAGTAAACGAACGGACCCAATTCTTGCGGCAGATTTGTGAGTTCTGTCAAACCATAAGAAATACAATGAATGTTTTTGACGTTTGATAAATTTTGTGCATTTCTGATATGTATTTAAAAGTCAAATAAATATATTTTCTGTTTGTCTCGTTTGTTTTTTTTTTTAATGACAGTTCGCAGCTCTCTACGAAAGAATGAAATAGCAAATACAACAACCATTCTCCATTCGCAGACGCAGTTCGTATCTTCATATGAATGGAACTTTAGAGAACAAACCCTTGCTTTTCAGAAATTGAATTCTATTTTATTTGAAAAAAATGAAAAATCTTTTTTTTTTCAGACTTTGAATTCTATTAACTACCAGTTAACTACTTTACAGGACACTTCATCCTTCCTATAAGCAGTATCGGTTTTAGCACTATTAGCGCCCTGGGCGCTATTTTATTATTTATCAAAATCGAGATTTTCACAGCCACTTCATTCTCGATTGACAAAGTTGCCAAGTTTGTCAACCGGGGTTGCGATTTTGTCGATCGCAGATAGGTTTTTATCAGCTTATGTTTAGAAAAACTCCTCTATCCACTAGCCGCCGTTACAGGTATAGTTGAAAATGTGCGCATTGCTATCCATACATTGGGATACAGTTCTTGTAAGCTGCGATCTTTGATAAAATTTAAAACAAAAACAGGGGTAGCCACATTCTGCTCAGTCAAAACAGATTTCAGGTAAATCGCGGGCAATTTGACCAGCTTCAGCGTACCGAAACTTTAGCGGTCTAAAGTCTAAAGAAGCCTGCGGTGTCCCTTTATATCCGGTGCCTTGGGCGGTCGCCCAACCGCTCCTCAGCCTAATGCCAATATTATATATAAGTTACTTGACACTTTAACTAGTAGTTAGCTCTACTTTATGAAATACGAGCGAATTATTTATTCGTAGCTTTGTTTAAAGCGTTTCGTATTTGTGGATTGCGAATTCTCATTTGAAAATTCGTTGTTCGCAGTTTTTGGTCGCATAGAAAATATAAAAATGTGTTTTTTGTGTAGTTTTAACTAGTTTTAGGCAGCATTCTATATACAAATATGTTAATGTGGTTATTTAATCACTTTATTAACGAATTAAAAAATGTGCACGACTGGGTCGTACGAACTTGCTCCTGCATGCTAAAACTAAATATTTATGATTACTTAAATTGCAAAAGGTAGTGTTAAAATAAGAGATATACTTTAAGCAATTCTGATTACACTCTTACTTACAGCTTACACTTAACTCAAAAAAAAAAAATAATATATATAAAAATAATTAGAATTTATTAAAAAAATTAAAATTTGGAAATGTACCTCGTATATACATTTCATTCCAAAAATTTAAATGCCGAACAAATTCAAACCTTATTCTTGATTTACTGAATTTTTTTTTTGAAAATCGTCGGAGCCGTTTTTTTTTTTAAATTAATTTTTTATATATAAAATTTTTCAAAAATATCTTAAAATTAATTTGGGTATGCAGTTTTCAAGACCATGTAAATATACATATTATACTCCAATTTGGATTTTTAAAATTGATCCGTTTTTGAGATACAGAATTTTGAAAAAAAAAGTTAAAAATATTTTTTAAAAATCCAAAAAAAAATTTGAAATTTTTTTGAAAACAAAATATTATTTGAACAATATATACGTACTTTCGAAAAAAAACTTACGCTGATCGGACTTTCAGTTTTCGAGAAAATCTAATAACAAAAAAACGGTTCTATGGGAGGTACCGTTTTGGAGCAATACAAACATTTTTTTTTTACATAAAACACATGAATGTTTAAAAAAATTAAACTCGAGGAAGTTTAAAAAAAATCGTTCGGGCCGTTTTTGTGAAAAAAAAAGTTTTGGTTTTTGGCCAAAAAAATCGTATGGTGGCTACCCTAAATTTTGATCTTAAAACAAAAATAAAAAAATTGGGATATGGCTTTTTGCTCAAACCTCTAATTTTCAAATTTGAAGTCAATCGGACCAGTAGTTAAGCCTGTAGATGCCTGTAAACTTTCCGACAGACAGACAGACGGAATCGCCGGACCCACTTTTTTCGACTTCTCTATCATCGTAATATCACATCTCATCCTCATCTCAAATTTTTTTTTTTTACGAATTCAATCCTTGCCATATATTCTATATGTCGCAAGTAAAAATGAATAGGTTGATATTTGCTTTCGATATAGCCTTAAAATAATTATTCACAGGTCGTATCTTACATAAATGGGTCTTAAGTGGGATTAAGAGTTCTACTTGCTTATTTGTTCGATCCATTTCTTTTAAATGTGTCGGGGACAAAGGCCGCTCCCTCTCGCCACTATTCATTCTCTAATCTGTTGCTAAGCGTTAGAATAATAAGATCGTAGATCGTAAGAAGCACAATAATAAAGTCATTGTTGCTTCTTCTTCGGGATAAGAACTTCTAACCCAAATTTTATCTGCTTTCTTTGGGATTGTTACTAGAAACCCAAGAGCCTTGAGGAAAAAAGCGCGTCACATTTAACAACCCAAGGTTGTACTTTTTCAGATTCAAGAAAAAACGGGCCCATTTGGTAGTGTCCGTTAGCTTAGTGGTTAGGTGTGTTGGCTGCTAAGCAGAACGTCGTGGGTTCGAATCCTACTCGGGCCCAAAGTTTTTATTTCATCTTTCACAGACACTGCCCCTTGCGAACAACTGACAAAACTTCCAAGAGTATCATCTGTCATGCAAAAAGTGCTTCTCAACTTTGCCGTTCGGAATCGGCGTTAAATTGTAGGTCCCCTCAACTCTTCACACGCACCTAGAGAATTGTTGATGATAGTAAGCCACTTAGGCCTTGGCTCTTCAAGAGCTGTCGCGCCACTCTATTTTTTTCTATTTGGTGAACCATTATAACGTGCTGACACACCTCTGCCAGCACCAAGGACAAATTGGGCTACGATGTTTTTCTTTTAACTAATGTAATAATTTCCACAACACATTTAAGAGCAAATGAAGTTATCACTGTTAATGATAATTGAAATAAGAAGTGATAACATACCTAAGTAAACTAGTAAGTACTTGGCGTGTTTTTTGTTTTGTTTTATAAAATGAAATGAGGTTTCCGAAAAAATCCAGAAATTGCTGAGAATATTATTGCGCAAACAAGATAAACAAAAAAACTTCATGGTCTAAACCTATGTATTTGCTTCCACAAAATTAACTTCAATAATTATTTTGAAACAACTGATCAAATAAATGGATAAGATCAATTTCCATTTATGAACAAAATGGGCATCAGAAAAGTATTTAAGGTAAAATGTGTGCTCAAGCACCCATGCATAACCTGTGATGGAATACTGAGTTAAATGTTTGATGAAAGGGAAACTATTAAAACCAATAACAATATTCTGGATACATTATATTGTTCAAAGTCGAAATTTTGAATGATTGATCTTATCAAACAAGTTCTTTTGTATCGAATTCAGAAGGGGCGTGTCGATAGTATGAACATACGCATGAATTACAAATGATACCAAATCTGCTTGACAACAATCCACTTTATCGCACTTTACGTGGGGTTCTGTCAAGATTATAAATAAGATTGTAAAATCTTTACAACTGATAAATCAAGCACTTGAATTCTTAAATTCTTCAAAACGATAATCTTATTAATTCTTAAAAATTTGACCAGGTTATTTAATTTCTATTACAAGAACCGTTGGTGTCACCTTCAATAACCGGGATTAAAATTAGCATTTGTCTATTCTGATCTCTCAACTACCACTACCTATGGGAATAATCATATCGTTCGTTTGTGTCAAGTAACCTCTTAAGGAGTCCTTTGCCGCCAACATCCAGTATCGAAGAACAGCAACATTGCCAGAAAGCAGTTAGAGATGCCGCCTCTAATGGCTGGGTTTCACACAGCCACTGAAATGAAACCCCTGGTTTGACGAAGAATGCAGGCAGGCCCATGCAGCCAAGCAGGAGGCATACAAAGCATGAGAGAGCATGAGAAATGTCAGATCGAGGATTTTGAGAGAGCCAACAGCAGGAATGGAGTTCGAAGGTTTTATCGAAAGGTTTAACAGCTGGCTCAAGGTCATCGAGCAAGAACCGTAAAAACCGAAATATCACGGCTGAAATCCAACAAAGCCACTGGAGCAGATGGTCTAGCTGCTGAGCTGTTCAATGCAGCAGGCAACGAGCTAGATAGAAGCATGCACCAAATCATCTGTAAGATATGGTCAGAGGAATGCATGCCCGATGAATGGAACCTCAGCATTGTTTGCCCGATCCTGAAAATGGAGATCCTCTTAACTGCGCCAACTACAGAGAAATCAGTCTACTTAACATTGCCTACAAGATCCTCTCTGCCGTAATATTTGAACGTCTGAACGTCAACAATCTCATTGGTCCTTATCAATGTGGCTTCATGCCAGGAAGTCAACCATCGACCAAATTTTCACGGTGCGGCAGCTCCTGGAAAAGATCTGTGAATCGAAACCCACCAACTTTTCATCGATTTCAAGTCCGCGTATGACAGCATCTACAGAGATGAATTGTATATGGAGATTTCACGATGCTCCATAAAGGTTGGCAACGAGCTTATGGAATCTTTCGATGTCAAAAGAGGATTCAGAAAAGACGATGCGCTGTCATAAACATATGACTTCTTTAACATCGTTCTTGAGAAGATAGTGCAGAACTCCACCGTCAACACCAGAGACACTATCTTCCAAAAATCTGTTCAACTTCTCGCGTACGCCGATGATATTCATTCATAATGTGAGAATTGAGACAGAAGCGGCAAAAATGGGTTTAGCGGTAAATAAAGGAAAAACGAAGTATGTGCTGCCTTCCAGGAAGGACACCCAACACCGACGGCTCGGACAGAACGTCACAATAGACGCATACAACTTCGAGGTACTAGAGGAGTTTGTCTACCGAGGCTCCGCTATAAACTCGGACAATAACACCAGCGCTGAGATCAGACGAAGAATAACTCTTGCTAATCGCTGTTTCTTTGGGCTCAAAAAGCAATTTGGTGTTAAAGCCCTCTCTCGAGCAACTAAGGTAAAATTATACAAAACCCTTAACATCCCAGTTCTGTTGTATGGCGCAGAAGCATATTGATACAAGCGAACTTAACGGGCTGTACAACGACATGGACCTAGCCAGAAGGGTCAAGGTCCAGAGACTCAGATGGCTCATCTATTTTATTCATGACACTGTTCCCGAGGGACGTAGAAGGAGAGGAAGACCGCGACTCAGCTGGCGCATTCAAGTGGAAGATAACCTCAATCAACTTGGAGTGCAAAACTGGAGACAGGTAACAAGTGACCGAGCTGGCTGGCGGAGACTGCTGATTGAGGCCCAAGACCACAAAGGACTGTAGTGCCACCTTAAGTAAGTAAGTAAGTGGTACAGAAAAATCCAAGTCTCAACCAAATGATTTCCTCAGCCTTCAGGTCTACCTCTTCAATTCCAGCTTTGTATCAATATGTTTTAATTTATGCGGGGATGCTGTTCAGTACACTTTGTTTTTTTTTTCTTTCTATGCCGAAACGCATATAATATAGTAAATGACCCAGTAGCTTGTTGGTTTCTTTGTTTGATTAGGGAAAAATTATTTCAATATTTTTTTTTTTTTTTTTCAAAATAAACAACACGTTTACACGTTATCTTTGCGTGAAATTCGAACTGTATTGTTTTGCCTTCACACTTCAAACAATGGAATATTTGAAAATCAATTTGATATGAGACATCTCAAAATTCTTGATTGATCCTTCCTCAGTTAGGTTGGACAACACTTTTTTTCTTATAAAATCAATAAACTTTTAAAAAGCGAAAAATAAAAACAAAAACTTGCCAAGATAAATAAATTGAATAGTCTGAGTTATTAATACACCAACGAATTATTTCTTTCATCGTTCACTGTCTCTTCTGTTGTTGCGTGAGTAGAATTTAATAAAATCATTTAAAAAAATGTCGTTCATTCATGACCAATAAAGAAATAATAATAATCAAGCCCTCGCAATTCGCAACAGCCACAACAAAAGCAAGAAAGGCGAAAGACCTACATTATGTTTATAAATATATTCCATACGCTAACGGATCTCTCTATACGCATTTCGTTCTCACAAAGATATCTGTTTTTATTTCTCATTGGTTTTTTTTAATGTTTATATTAAACCATTATCAACAAACAAAATGAAATATACTTCGCAGTAAAATGACAATCAAACAGAGAACATCGCTCTATTTTTGCTCTTGGTTCTTTAAATGGAAAACAATACGCAGATGATCGGCTACATAACTTAACTTTTGGCTAAATGAGTAACGTGACAGGTAGACTGTTGATTCTCTTCGAAGAAAATTGCAAAAAAAAAACAAATAATTTGTGAAATTCATTCATTTCCGGGCAAAGTAATTGCCTGATAAAATGAATTATTCCATGACAATTGCATTGGCAATTAGTAGATTTCAAAACTCATCCATTTTACATACCTCGTCTTGGTGTAGACATAGTAAACAATGAAGGCCACAGACGCAACCTCAACAGCCCCCAATAATGAGAAGCCGACCGAAAAGCCGACTGCGCTTTGCAAAAAGTAACTCAACGAATCCATGTTCATGTCGTTGGGTCGATGTGCGGTCATTAGCCAATGGAAAGGTCTTCCAAATGCATTCACTTCTCCCCAGAAGAAGTCTTTCTTTCTTTTTTCACAATTATGTATTTAATTTTTTTCCTCACTTTATTTTTTATGAAGAGCAAAAAGTGAATTCCGTTTTATCAAAAAAAAAAAACTTAAATCTTCTGAATTCAATTGTAAATAAATTTCACTGTTGCGGCTTCAATTAAGTAACAAGTGCATTCTTCAATACCGTCTGTCGTCCGAATGTGTTGTCGACACTCGATTCGGAGCGAAAGAGCACAATTTCTATTCAACAAAGTACTAATGCGGCGTATATTTCCTTTCTTTTTTTTCAATGGAATGAGACTTTAAGAACAAAACAAAAATTATCGTATGATCGATTCGAGCACTGACGATCACTGAAATATATTTAACTTTAAACAATCCGATCCGATCAATCCAACCACTTGCAGTGAAATGATTTTGTTCGCTTGCGGATTTCGTCAATCGATGGCGTTTCGCAGACGATCGCAAATCGTGAAATAAAAACAAGAGCATGCGGAGCGCAAGTGTAGTATTTATTGTTTGTATTGCTTGCTGAATGTTTTTGATTGTATTTTCTTTCTTTGCTCTTTTATTGAAGAATTGTTTTCGTTCTTGTTGTTTTCTTTGATGCTTTTGCCTGGCAATAGTTCACGGATTATAGGGTTAAGGAGGCAGATATTACTATGACGTTAAGCAGAAAATTGTTTTGTTCACATTTAATCTCACATGTCTTTTTTTATTTTGTAGAATCCTTCAAGACCTATTTTGCAGATTTCTAATGTTAGCTGAGGTAGGAGCTAATTTTAATACTTCCGTTCACTATGTCGTATGCGTGCTTTTTTTCTTATCATTATTCTGGAACAGAGGTGTGTGTTCAGAAGTTTAAGTGATTCGAACCCTACACCGGTAAAATATTTGCCTTCATCTCCACCAAGACCAGCATTCTTGATTTCTTATCGGAGTCTCCGTAAGACTCTTCTTCCGAACACAGCTAAGACGCGACAGTCGATTCTGAACCACGAATAAATGAAAGAACAATTTAATAAAAACAAAGACTTTTTAACTTCTAAATAATTCACCTATTTTTGTGTATTTACTATTCCGTGGTTCAGAGTTGACCGTTGATTGTAAAGGATTTTCCAATAAGAGGTGTTATTTTGATATTCAAAGAAAAATGGCATTTTTTGAGATAAATTATAGGATGTTTTTTTCATTACAAAGAGGAAGGTAATAATGGAACACAACATCAGCCAAATGGCCACCACGACCACGCTTACAGGGCCATATCCTTATCATGAAATTTTCCGTAACCAAATCGCAAAGTTACTGCCCTTTGTTCTCGATAGCCTCTGAGTTCCATCTTTGAAGTCTTGAATCGACGCTGGGCTGTTGGCGTAGACCTTATCTTTCACATGGCTCCAAAGGAAGAAGTCGCAAGGTGTTAAATCACAAGATCTCGGTGGCCAATTGTGATACCTCTTCGAGAGATAACACGGTCCGGAAACTTTTCCCGTTTACGAACCGTCTCTGCCAAATTTTCACCATTTTTATAGTGAATTTTAATAATTTCAATGCATTATTGAAGCGTTTATCGTTCCATTTTTATTAATGGCGTAGTTTCTACTTGTCAAATGTCAAAAAATGACAGCTTCAAAAGTGACAACTACCGAAATAGCAGGCTGTTCAAAATAACTCCTCATATTGGAAAACCTTGTGCCCTTTGCTTAAATAATAAATAAATAAATAGAGTGGCGTGACAGCTCTTGAAGAGCCAAGGCCTAAGTGGCTTACTCTCATCAACAATTCTCTAGGTGCGGTGAAGAGTTGAGGGGACCTACAATTTAACGCCGATTCCGAACGGTAAAGTTGAGGAGCACTTTTTTCATGACAGATGATACTCTTGGAAGTTTTATCAGTTCTTCGCAAGAGGAAGTGCCCGTGTAAGATGAAATAAAAACTATTGGCACGGGTTGGACTCGAACCCACGACGTTCTGCTTAGCAGCCAACGCACCTAACCACTAAGCTACGGACACTACTTTGCCTAGATTGGCAATGGTGTGAATGGTTCAAGCTTACATTAAAGCTTTAATACCATCTGGGATAAAAGATATAAGTTTCACACTCTGCAACAGCCAAAGGTAGTCTCTACCTACAATGTATGTATCCCGATTCTTTTATCGTTTCCTCGCAAGGGATAGTGAAGAGACACAATTGAATTCAAACATAATGTGAGGGACATAAGATAGTTCTGTTTCCACTATTTAGAACATTGACATAATATATATGGACTGCTAGTCATTTGTCATTTCCATACATTTCATGCGAAGGAGAAAGGTACAAGCTATAGCAGCGCCATTGGTTCGAAGTGGCCAAATTAGTCCCAAGAAAAAGTTTTGAATTCAAAAAATTGAGAAAACAACAAACGTTATCGTTATTTTTGGCCACCAAAAACCAATAGCGCTCTTTACTCTGGAACACACGTGAAGTTGGTTTGGATTCTATTTCTCACTCAGTTATTTTGACGGAACTGACATATGTACAACAGCAATTTGTAGGGTAACCAAATAACGTCAATGAAAATTGAGAATTATGTTAAACCAAATGATTTTGCCCAGTCTTTTCAGGTGACCTGCCTATTAAAACATTATTATGACAGTTCAAATGACAGCTGACAAGTGTATATGCAATAGGACCTTTGCAAATAGTAATAATTCTAAGGCCGTGTGCGAATTGGATGAATTGTGGTTAAAAATGGATGAATTTTTAACCACTACTGACATATTTAAACCTTCTCCGCAGCTAGTCCAATTTTCAACACATTTTATTCAATGCAAAGTGTCAAAATTTAACCAAACGTCAAGTTTTAACCACTTTTTAACCCAGTCGCATACCACACACGTAATTTTATTACCTTTACGAAACGAATAAATGTCACTATCGGAACTTTTTTACGATATTATGAACACCAAAATATTTAAAGTCGGGGATTTTTTCGTGGTGATTTAGATCTCGAAAACTGTCACTAATGCCCTAATAAATAGTCAATCAGTATTCACACTTCCAATTGACTGGTTTTCAAAATATTTTCTTACATTCTCAAATTCTCATTTCATTTAGACTGCTCGAAATTCTCTCAATTTCTTTCTCTTGTTCTCTCTGTCTTTCCCCCTTTTTTGCAGTTTTAAAGCTCTTTGAATAAAATGCTTTTCTCTTTTCAAAGTTGTGTCTCTTTTCTGTTATCAGAAGTCAAAACTCAAAACTATCAACACTAATTTCACATTTTAATCATAAATCGTGCTATTCAGTTAAGCAAAAAACAAATAAGACATGATGTTAAATGATTCACAATGAATGGGAAAAAATAGAAGATTGAACAAAAAATGCCAAAGTACAAACTGGCAGCAGCTAGCCGGGTCGTATCTGCGACTATAACTTTTGTCACGCATTCAATTCTCACAATGCACTTTGATCGCCCTTAAAACAACACTGGGGAAGGAAACGAATGCAATTTTTGTTTTGTTCTGCATTTACTCATTTGATATGAATATGTATGTAGGTGCCTACATACATACATCAATTGAATAAGTGACAAAACGATAAAGAACAAAAAGAACTCCATTGCCCTTAAAGGATTGGACAAGGGTCCAAATGTGTAAAACTGCATTCTACATCACGAATGGTTCAATTGCATTCGAAGAAAAGAATAATTGTAGAATATGTTGTTTTATTACCTTTGTTGCAACATGTACCTTAACATTGCAAGATCAATGACCCTGGCACTTATTATGCAAAAGACAAAATACAAGGAATTGTGTTGTTTACAAGTAAAGTTGTATTAAGTTTGTTCAATGACATGTTGTGTAGGGAATTATAAATTATTTTCAATGTTCTAATAAACTTTAAATTTTTGAACGTGTCGGTCATACATACAAATAAATGACGTTAAGAATTCTACAGTTTAAACAAAAATTAAAAGTACATCTCGGGTTTAATAGGGCTACTACCACGCGACATCCGTCCGGCTACAGAAATTTTCATTTTTACCCAAACGTTGGCTGACATACGCTAACCAATTGTATCCGGTCTACGTAATCTTCAGTTCGTTAATTTAATACTTTCAGCCAAAAACTACTTTCAGCGTATGGTGAAATTCAAAGCCCTCGTATAACGTCAGTTGGATCAGTTTCTTCCTAGTCAATTAAAGTAATCGGCCCAATCGAGGTTACCATTGGAGCGGAATTTTCTCCGATTTCCTCTGAATCGGAGACACTTTGCCTGTCGGAGAACTACCTCGAAGCAAAATACGACAGAATGCATCGAGAAATGATCCTTCCTTTTGCATTAGTTATAGATTGATCACAAAGAAAAGTGGTTGCAGCAGAATTGAAGTACAATGTCTGCTAAAGCTTCCCTTTCAACTTCGACTGTGCTACACTCGACAGGGACGACTCCATTGCATGCTACAGTAGAAAACCTCCAAGTGGAAAACTGAATCTGCTCTTGAATTGTACCCAAGAAAATAACAAATTTCATGTTAATTTATGAATTAAAAAGAAAAATATCACTAAACATATATTTTTAAATTTTATATTATGAAATTATCCATAATTTTTGTTTGTAGTTTTATAAAAAATTCAGAAACACGTGAAGTAGTTTTGGTTTACTTCTTGGGAGCGGCCTTCTTTTTGGCGGCCAACTTCTTCTTCCTTTCGGCCAAAGCCTTCGCCAACATCTTCGAACGGTTCAATTGGGCTTTTGTGTAGATGTTAGCAAAGTGGGACTTGGGCAATTCGATCTTGCGCTTCTGGGCATTCAACAACAATCGGTTGATTTTCCTCTTTTCAGCAGCCAAGAGAGCACGACGCTTGAGAACCTCAGCGTAGGGGTTCAACTTGATAAGTTGGCGAGTGTTGCTCAATGGATTGAGACGACGCACGCGACGGAACACCCTCTTCTTGGGATCGCGCAATACCTTCCTGATTTCCTCGGATTTCAAGAGACGAGCCAAATCGGTGTTGGCCATTTTGGGCTGTGGAAGGTTGTAGCCCTTCTTCAAGGTCGATGGAGTTTTCCATGTGCCGAACAATTCGTTGAGGCGTTGGAATGCTGACTCGGTCCAGATGATGAAACGTCCAACGTGACCACCTGGGGCCAACTTCAACAAGTTCATCTTGTCGACATTCATGGTCTCAATGCCAGGGATGTTGCGGAAAGCCTTGCGGAGACCCTCATCCTTGGAGTACACAACCAAAGGTCCACGACGGGCAATGCGACGACGGTCGCGCATTGTACCACGTCCAGCACGGAAACGCTGGGATTTGTACACCTAAAATTAAGAGTTTTGTAAGTTGACGTGTTCAGGAATTTGGTTGAAATAGAATTGAATGTAGGGTCAAGCTACCCCGAGATTGCGAACGAATAAACTCAAACTCGGAACGCCTAGATGATCCAGTTTACTCTGACAACGCTTACAAAAGCAACACAAGGGTCATAGTGTCACCAAAAAAATAAACAAGAGTTGCCATTGAGATGCATTGTTGGAATTTACCTTTTGGATGTCAGCCCAGATCTTCATGCGCCTCAAGAAGACAACAGCCTGCTTGGTCTTCTGCAATTTTTGCACTTCATCGGAAACAACCAATGGGAATTCAGAGACTCCATCGATGATGTGTCCCTTGGATTGGACCAAAGCTGGAACTCCAGAAGCTGCGATGGCTGAAACAACGGCATAACGACGTTGGTTCACATTGATCTTGCGGTGCCACCTGCGGAAAGTTTTGGTTGGAGCGAACATACGACCTCCACGACACATGTTACCGAAAGCACCCTGACCGGAGCGATGGGTACCACCACCACGGACACGGGGAATACGGGCAACAGCACGTCCAGTACCCCAAGATTCGGCAGAGGTTTGGTGACCTTAAGGAAAGCAGAAAAACTATTAGAATATTGATTCAAAAGCATCAACTTTGTATGGCAACTAACCTGCAAGCTCGCTAACAGCATAAGCTTGACGCTTGTTGCGGCGCATCAATTGATGAATTTCGTTGACAACATCGGGCCTGATGGGTGCCTTGAAGACGCTTGGGAGACAGATGTTCTTGTCCTTGATTTGTTCGTTCTTATCCGTGAAAACGGAGACCAAAGGTCTGGCGTTAGCTAAACTCTAGAAGTAGAGAAAGTTCAATTTAAAATCCAGTCACTAAACACATTTCGACAACACGTGCAGGAATTTTCAACACAAGTTTTCGGCTTGTTTTTCAGGTGTGTTCGTCAAGTAAATCTGTGTAATCGATTATTGACGGAAAACGCTAAATGTTTTTTGGTATTCTTACCATTTTATTTGGTTAATTATCCCAAATTTTTAATATTTTTTGGGCTGCAGTAGCAGAAACGTCCTGTATTATAGAATGACGGACTAAAAAAGACAGCATTTTGCCGGAAGTTCAAAATGGCCTATTAATTTTTACTGTCGAGTTGGTAGATGGCAGTTGCATAGCAAGGAAGTGATTCTAATGAATTATAAGGTGTTATGCACACCTCAGTTAAATATTAGATTATGAAATATTTGATTAGTTGGAATATATTTAAAAGAGCTTCGTGCTTACACTCAGAAACAAACAGAATTTTTGAATGAAAACTAAGGAAAGTCGTCTTAGAATAGAACATCTGACATCTCTAACTTGATTTCAAAATTCTATAAAACAAATTTAAACATGAAAAGAACAGACTTCAGATTTTTGCATTTTTTTCGCTAAAACTCGGGTTTGTGTCTAGTGGGAGAGACTATTAACTTGAGGAACTATAAAAATCCAGCTACTTAATCGAGGATAAACTCTGAACTTGGATCAAAGAAAGAACATTTCTATAATAAGATGGATTTCTTCAGTCCTATAGTAGTATGATTGTTTGCTGATAATATGTTAAACCGTTAAAATGGAAAACTATTCAACAAGAAGTGCCTTTATCAATTTTTTATTTGATTCATGGTTCAGAGCTAACCCTTGATTGACCCTATGGATCAACGATAGAGCAGATTAATAAAAACGTGTGATCCAGTTGACAGAATAAAGAGATGAAGTTGACGTTTTTTAAGTTTGTCGCTTGACGGGCTGTCATTTTTGGCAATTGGCGACTGCATTCTGTTCAGCTCTTAAAGGTAATAGATACATACTAATCACCATTTAAATGTAACTTTAGAGTGAAGAGGTTTGACTCTTCATTTAACAATTGGCTTAAAGTTACTTTATATATATTTTAAAGTTACTTTGACTTTTCATTTTACAATTTGTCTGAAGTCTGCGCATGCCGTTACTTGTACTTCTTAATTTTTTCTAACAACGTAAATTCTATCTATTTGAGAAAACTTTTCTGACATATCTGCAAACTTTGATTGACAGCACCAAAAAATAAGACCGAAAATACAAATAAAATAATTGCTTTTTTCTTGGCAAAGTGAACTAAACTTTTATTTTGAAACAAATAATTGAATAAACATGGCTGGAGAAGTTATTGTTGATGCACTGCCATATATTGACCATGGCTACGATGATCCAGGCGTACGAGAATCGGTGAGTTGAAAAAAACGTTCTGAATGGTTCCATGTTATAAGCTCTTATATTATGCTCCCTAGGCTTTAGCAATGGTTGAGGAAGAATGCCGTCGCTACCGTCCAACTAAAAACTACCTCGATCATCTACCACCCCTCAATACATCTGCATTCGAAACAAAAATGATGACCTACGAGTTCGAACGCATACAAAACCGTCAACCCATGGAAACGCTGAGCATGAAACGGTACGAGCTGCCACCTCCATCGGCAGGAAAGCTATCAGAATTGTCTGCTTGGCAGGAATCAATTGAAAATTCTATGGCACAATTGGAACACCAGTGGACACGCGCCATGAATCTTGAGCTGATGGTTGAATATGGTTGTGAGTCGTGGAAAGCTTATTTAGAAATTTTCGTTGCCCTACAAGCGAAAGCACAAAACAAATTGCAAGAAATTAAAAAAGAAATTCAAGACGTCAATTGGCAGAGGAAACAAGCCCAGACACAAGCTGGCGAAAAATTGAAAACCCTAGAAGCAAATTGGGTTATGTTGGTATCGAAAAACTACGAGATCGAACAGCAATGTGTGGAACTGGAGAAACAAATTGCAGAGGTTGTGGCAAAACTGAAAGAAATAGACGAACTTAATGATGAAGAAGAACAGGTCACGGAAAATGGCGATGATAGAGTTGTAACAAACGGCGATACGTACGCAGATTAAGTTACACGATTTTTAACGGTCATATTTGAACTTGAATATTTTTTGTTTGATTTCCGTAATTTAATTTAAGACAAATACAAAACTTGGAACATAAGAACCCAGTTTAGTTTTGTGTTGTATCTCAGCAATACCTGACAATAGTACATGGAAAACACTTAAGTAATATCCACTCGTGTTGAGGACCTTGAAACAAAGCTCGGCCATTACTTAAATGCAGAACTTTCATACAGTATTTGAAACACATATCCTTTACAAGGCCAAACAAAATGCCACTCCGGGAAAGTCACAATTAGGTTGGTGGTATTGCGCTTAAACAACAGGAGTCATCACTGATTTTAAAGCAATTTTATAACCCTGTGTGGTAAGGCTTTCGAGATTCGAATTAAGTGAATTAACCAGGAAGAATGTAGGAGACAAAACGGATGAGCCAAATCATGCTGTATTAAACGGTCCAAAAGGTAGCTTATCATCCACCAAAAATGGGATTCATCTCAACCGAAAGCACTGAACCTTTAAAAAGCAATCAATTTCTTACTTAGCGAGCTCCCAATCCATGTAGGATCTCAGCCTGACGAGGCAGTTTTCCATCGGGAACGGTCCTTCGAATGTATTCTCCAGTCGTCAAAATCAAGCGCTCTAGCATCCGCAGCTATCGGGTCTTTGTACCGGAGGTTCGGTCTTCCTGGAAGAAGAAGCTGAGGGCTGCAAAGAGAAGGCTTTCGTGGCTGGAGTGTTGTCGTCTATTCGCTCGATGTGGCTGAGCCAATGCAGTCGTCTTTTCTTGGCTTTCTGGACAACATCTATATCTTGGTACAGTTCGCGGTTGAACCTTCTCCATTCGCCATCATCACCTACAGGACCGAAAATTCGTTGAAGAATTTTCATTTCTAAAATGCCAGCATCATTACCCCATTTTTTACTTATCGTCCAACACTCTGTGCCATTTTTGGGTTTTAATTTGTTCCAAGCTAGAAGAACTCCTTAATTACCTCGAACATGCTGCTTCCAACTGTGACGTTTTGTCCATTGTACCTATTTGCACACTGCACTGCATATTGTTTAGCGTCATGCGGTACAGCTGGATCAGTTAGTTCGAGACTGAATTCAGTCATCATAAGCTCTTGGCGGTGGATGCTATCATAGGCAGCTTTGAAGTCGATGAAAAGGAAGTGGTTTTCGACTTGAAATTCGACTTGGTCTATCGTTGTTCTGCCTGGCATAGGGACGTTAGTGCAATCGGCCAGTAGTAAAAAGGAGAGGATGATTCGCTTTTTTTTGGGTTTGAGCTCTCTTGGGGAACCTTCAGGTGTTGTTTTTAGCACGGGACTCTTCAAGATAATTGGGCTGGAAAGTTGAACTATCTTCTACATCTCTTCTTTTGTATTGCATGTTAACTTCTATCCTCTTCTCCCTTTGTACCGGTTTTGTTGTTGGATCTGAAGACCATTTTTTTGGGTTTGAGCAGCCGTCCGAGTAGTTCTTGAAGTCGTGCTGAGTTGTATTGATGTATTTGTACGAGGTTGGTCCAATTATCCTAAAAGGATAAGAACATTCTTGGAAAAGTCGCGATTTATTTTTTAGCTTCTGCAGAATAAGTTTTCTTGACGTTGCATAGTAGGCCTCCTCTATTTATAAGTTTAGAGTTCACTGAAATACAATCTATCGTAACAGCCAAGTAAACTCCAATAATTTGCAAGTCTTCACCTGCTGCCCGGAGAAAATCTTCAATTTCTTCACAGTTGTCTTTGAAATGAAATCTCAATTCATGTCGGTGGTCCAGAAACGTGCTTACTTATTCAAGGTGGGTTCAACCAACAGTCTTCAGTTTTGCATTCCAAGATGATTCTCTACTTTCTTCGTCCCTCGGAAATGGTGTCAAAGGCTTCCCGGCCGAAGTAATACCTTTTCTCTCGAAACAGCCTTAGGCACACTTTCATCCCATTTTGTCAATGTCCATACTTCTGTATCGTACCTACATCAGGGATGTTAATGGTGGGTTGACGGTAGTTTTTTATAGTTTTACCTTAGTTGATCGAGAGAGTGCTTTACCACTCAATTGCTTTCATAGCCCAAGGACACAGCGATTAGCAAGTTATTCTTCGTTTGATCTTGGCGCTGGTGTTATTACCCGTGTTTATAGCGGAGCCTAGGTAGACAAACTCCTCTTCTACCTCGAAGTTGTATGCTTCTTTTGTGACGTTCTGTCCGAGCCGTCGTCGGTGTTGAGTGCTTTTGTTTTCTCGTGTCGAGGGTAGAGTATAGCGCTATCTTAATAACCACGAAATCGCATGACAATGAATCGCATTGTCTGGATCGAAAGATTCCATAAACTCGTTGCCAACGTTGATCGTGCAGCTTGAGTTCTACTTTGTAATTTTACACAAGCGAACGAGCTTGGCAGCGATGCCTCTATGGTTTTATACAGTTCGTCTCTGTGGATGCTGTCATACGCGGCCCTAAAATCGACAAAAAGGCGATGGGATCTACCGCAAAGTGAAAATTTGGTCGATGGTTGATTTTCCTGGTCTGAAGCTACATTGAAAAGGATCAATCAGATTGTTAACGACAGACTTCAGACGTTCACACATTACCGCAGATGGAAGCGATGCTAAGGATGCTTAGAGGATCCCCCTTCTTCAGGATCGGGCAAACAATGCTGAAGTTCCATTCATCGGGCATGCATTCTTCCGACCATATCTTACAGATGATGAAGTAAAAATGTTGTCGATTGTTGACTTTCTTGGTCTGAAGGCTCCATGATGAGGATCAATCAGATTGTTGGCACAAGGCTTCAGACGTTCACATATTACGGCTGAGGATCTTGTAGGCGATGTTAAGTAGGCTGATTCCAATGTTGTTGGCGCAGATTATATGATTTCACTTCGTCTAGATCGGGCTCATTGACTATTATGTTTGTCGTCACAGTTATACAGTCTACAGAAGTGGTATTTCCAAACTCTCAGCGTCAACTGCGTTTCTACTATGATGTTCCCTTGTTCATCTCTACAAGAATCGGTTCTAGCTCGATCGCCTTGAGCCAGCTGATTAACCTAAGTTAATATCAAATGAAAACAAATAAACTCTCAAGTCACGTCAGTGACGGAGAAACATGCTGTTCCATTAAAATTAATCAAACTAAGACAATTTATTTAAGTCTACACATTAAATTCATTTTATTATTAATTTAACAATATCCTAAAACAGTGTGGTAAAACATTATAAGAATAAAAGGAAAAAAATTCAAAATGTAACCTCCTAATGCTACCATATTAATAACATAATTGAATCAAAACGAATAAATTATTAAATTTTTATTAGATATAAAAGAAGATCAATAATCAAACACCGTTATATTGGTTTTGGATACTTGCTGCTTTTCACACACTCTTCGGCGGTGTTGGCGGCCTTTCCTTTAAAATGTTCCCCAAATGTGAATTTTTTTTTTGCTAATTCTATGAACAGTTGTACATTTTCGCTTATCAAAAACGTCAAACCAATAAATATTTTACGTTTGTCTTTATGATTTGGGTGCGCTTGCTGCAAAATAATCAAAGCGTCTACTTTGCACAAGCTTTAAAAAGTTGCGAACACAGAAAACCATCAAATCGTAAAGCTTTGTTTAAGTTAAAACTAGTAGATGAAGGCATCACCGTTAAATTTAATGTTATAAATGTAATTGCAAAAGCAAGTATACAGTTGTACAATAAATTTTGTTTTCTAAAAACTGGTTCTTTCTTTTTCTTTTGTTTTGGTTTGAAAAGTAAAAAATAAATATAAAAAATATTAAGATCGAGTTTTTTTTTTCTTTTTGTCATGAAAGATATTTTAACAATTTCGATTTGCCTTTGTTTATGCATTTGATTCTGCTCTCACGTCGACGTTGATGTTACAGAAGTCTGTATTGTTGATTCCTCTTGCATGGATTCGGGACTGGATCGTTTGGGAGTTTTGGGACTGGTGTTGCGTGAAGATGAGGTTGATGGATGCGGAATTTCAATTTCGAGGGGTGTTGTTGTGTCAGCTAACGATGTGTTGCTATTGTTGAGTTTCGATGGCAGCTTCGTTGTTGCTTTTTTAGTTGTAGCTTCTGTGGATTTGGGTTTTTGCTTTCTGGGTTTCTGAGATTTGGCTTTTGTGGTTGTCATACGTCTGTTTTTAAGTTTTTGAGGTTGAGGTGGAAGTTCTTTTGCCTAAAAGGGAAGTTAAGTTTTGTAATTGGATGCAGTTTTTGTGTTTGTGGTTTATTACGGGTTCTTTGTATTTGCCACCAATAACTCCGGCACATTTTGCAGCTCCGCAGTGACAGTTCTTCTTCTCGTTGCCAAGTAATTCGTCCCAATAGTAGTTGAACGTGAGTTCAGTGTTCTGTGGAATGGAAGATTGAAAGTAAAAGAAAGTATGAGCGGAAAGTAAAACAGCTCGCTTAAGGTCATGGAGGTTCCGATGCCTGTAGAGATGAACAAGGGAACATGAAAGTAGAAACGCAGTCGATGGTGAGGATTTGGAAAGACCACTTCTGTAGATTTTATAACTGTGACGACGAACAGTTTGTCAGGAGCCATTCATTCCAAGAGATAATAGTCAACAATTCCGTGAGCCCGATCTAGACGAAGTGAAAACGGCAATATCACGACTGAAACCCAACAAAGCCGCTTTAATATATAATCTAGCTGCCGAGCTGTTCAAACCAGCAGGCGACGATCTAGATAGGAGCATGCACCAAATCATCTTTAAGATATGGTCGGTAGAATGCATGCCCGATGAAAGGAACGTCAGCATTTGCCCGATCCTGAAGCAGGGAGATCATATAATCTGCGCCAATAACATTGGAATCAGCCTACTTAACATCGCCTACAAGATCCTCTCAGCCGTAATATGTGAACGTCTGAAGGCTTCGCCAACAATCTGATTGATCCTCATCAACCATCGACTATTTTTACTTCACCGAAGAACCAACAACTTTTCATCGATTTTAAGGCCTCGTATGACAGCATCCAAAGAGACGAACTGTATAAAGCTATATGGTTGGTCTTGGCATCCCTGATAAGTTCGTTCGCTTGTGCAAAGTGACGATGGAGAACTCACGCTACTCCATCAAATTGGCAAAGAGCTTACGGAATCTTTCGATGTCAAAAAACGGTCCAGACAAGGCGATGCACTGTCAAGCGATTTCGTGCTTAAGAAGATAGTGCAAAACTCCACCATCAACACTAGAGACACTATCTTTTAAAAGTCTGTTCAACTTCTAGCGAACGCTGATGATACTGACATAATGGGAAGAACACAGCGTGAATCAATGGAATTGTGCTTTTGTGAGAACTGAGACAGAAGCGGTAAATCAGGACAAAGCGAAGTATATGCTATCTTCGAGGAAGGACACCCAACACCGCAAGATGTTTGGGTTTCTTAAGGCGGTATAAGAAATTTTTCTCCCCGTCTGATCTGGCTATTATCCATAAGACTTATATCCGTCCAAAGCTTGAGTACAATTCTCATCTGTGGGCTGGTGCTCCAGCTACATACTTAAGTCTCTTGGACGGTATAGAGCTGTTAGAATGATTGGTGATAGAGACATAACCAACTCATTCACATCGTTGGACCACCGTCGTTTGTGCTCTTGTGAATTAGCCAGTTGCATTCCTCCCCTTAAACAATTCGCCCGTAATACTCGCGCTTCAAGGAATGGCTATTTTCCGCTATGACGGTAACCTCGATTAGCCACGAGCAATAAAACCAGCTCCGAGATCAGACGAAGAATAACTCTCGCTAACTGGAGACAGCAAGCTAGGGACCGAGCTGGCTGTTTGGCCCAAGTCCACAAAGGACTGTAGGAATAAAGAACGGATCGGAGAAGCTTTTTGATTTTGTCAATTAAAAAAAACACCACTTACCTTTGGAATATCCTTGATCGCAAACAATCCAATTCGATCCAAACCATTCACCGACCATTTCTGTGTCTCACAATTCGGTTCACACGAATGATTCATGAATCTAGCCAGATTACCTTTAGGTCCCGCATCGATAATATAATCTTTTTCCAATGAAAGAAAATAGAAATTCTCGTCGCGTTCCTGTTCCTTCTGTGCTATCCGTCTGCGGAACTCGGCATCATCAATAACCTCGCCCACATATTCGATTACAAAAGTGCCTGCACTAATGGGCTCCAAACAAATCAAACCAAAACCCTTCTCATTCATATACAAAACTTCCAGCTTCGGATAGAGTTTCTTTTCGAACATCTGATTCTGACAACGTTCCCCGGCTGGGCAAATTTTGGGATTGCACTCATTGTAGAGAACCCGATTTAGACAGTTCGTGTCTTGGGCACACGGATTGGCACAATCTTTATCGCAATCGCATTTGCTTATTTTCTCGTAATTGACTAGAAGCTTGATGGGCGGGACAGCGCGATTTGATTTGATTTTAACATATGGCAGTGGACTGACGCGCTGCTTCTTATCGTTGGTTCTTTGAAGCAATTTCTTTTCCTTGATCACTTCCGCTATGCGTTTGGCCTCTTTGATTCCCATCGTGTAGTCGTAGTCAATGCCTGTACAGATAGAAATTAAATTAGAATAGTAAAACGCATGAGGTGAAACTTAACCTACCAATTTTTTGGGACCTGGGCGGTTCGCAGCCATCGCCTTCTTGATACAAGTACACTCTTCTTCGATTAATCCATGCGTGGTCATTGCTGCCGAAGAATCTGATCACAAACTCCGATGGCTTGTGCGACTTATTGGCCAAATTCAATGGCACCTCGGTCGGCGGCAGAATCAGTGACGGCCACCATCGGAATTTTCTGAATTTCGCCCACACCATCTCGCCATACAGCGGCATGCGTCCAGTTTCACATTCCTCACAAATGTATCCTTCATCGGCTACCGGAATTTTCAAACACTCCGCATGCACCGCTGTGGGACATGTCTCACAGCAAATAAGCTTCCCTCCCGCCACACAAATGAAACACCAATTCACATTCAGCAGCTGGTCTTTCTGTCGTTTGTAATGTCGCGGGCAGATGATCCAAGAAGCCGTCAGGAATTGCGAACCGGCTGGAATGCATGTCGAGTCCATGTGATAAGTTGCCGGACACTTTATACACTTGGTGAGTTTGGATTTTTCAATATGCAAGAATTTCCCTTTGGGATCGTCCGAAACACATGTGTGACAGACGTGTGCCGGGCAACGCAGACTTTCAAGCTTACCCGACGATTGAGTCATTTTTGCTTGAGGCCAATATCTTAGACAGGCCGGGTGATATAATTTGCTGCACTGGTTGTTATTACATCTCGCCATATCGCCCAATTCGGGAGCATCTTTCTTGCAAACGAAGCACTTCGAAGGTTCGTCTGTATAACATGATTTGCATATCACTGGTGGCAGTTCTGTTGGTTTTTTTGCCTCATCTTCAAGATCGCCGGTTATGTGGATATAAGGAGGTGCAGTGCAATTAAAACTGCAATGACGATGCAGAAATGTCTGGCAGTTCGATGAACATTTGACTAGATCCGGCCCGCTCTTTAGGCATTCCTTACAAACAGGCTCCTTGGCAACTTCCCGGAAAAGGTATTTGCTGTCCAGCTGGAAGATGTCGTCAATCACTTCGTCAATTGGTCGATTTAAAGGAGTTTTTGGCTTGGTCTCAGATGGCGGCTTTATCGCTACTTGTTGCTGCTGAACGTGGTTTTGGATCGGTGTTGATGGCAGGCTCTTCTGAATCGAGATATTACGAATTCGTTCGGATAAGCGTTTTAAGCCATTCGACTGGTTTTGAGCTTCAAGTCGTTTACGAAACGAGATGTGCTTAAGAGCCCACAAGTTGCGAATGTTTACCATGAATTCATAATTCAGTTTGGTGTCATTGGAATTCTCCAAAATGAACGGTCTCATGGCCGCGACATACTTTTTGAATTCGGGATTCTTGTAGATTTCTTCATTTTGAATTCGTTCCAATTCAGATGAGGTGGTTTCTGATCCAGTTTGTTGAAGCTCTTCGGGATTCATATCGAGTTCTTCCATAAATGATGACCTATTCATGGATTGACGGCGGCGGCGGTGGTGATCGTCATCATCGGCGTCGTCGTTAAGTTTTATTCGCTTTTCGGAGTGTTTTGTTGCTATTGGCGAGAAGGCAGGACTCACAGGTGTCGGCGAGCGTTCCCGTTTTAGATTGGCTTGCCTAAGTGACTTAATACT
>CAKKXW010000003.1:80473802-80491138 GCA_920937365.1 Sphaerophoria rueppellii
CAAATAATTGAATTCTACCGCGACCTCACATAAAATGATCTTACTTAGAAGGAAGTCTGAACGGTAATAATCAAGTTTGTTTAAAACAAAATCGGTTTCATTGTGGTTTTAGGTAAATATCCTTGAAGTGACGTTGAGAGGACTTTTCTTGCAACTGTAGGAATTAGCATTGAGAAGCTGTTGGCTGTTGTCTGTAGTTTCGGTCAGTTCGGCAGTGATTTCTATATGTTCATTTTGGTTATTAAGTGTGATATGAGGAATTGGGATTTCATCGGGAATGATTAATTCAGTTTGGCCAATTTCAGCTTCATTCGGTTCCTCAGAGGAACTAACTTCTACTTCTTGTTCAGCAGTCGGAATGTCAACGTTCTTTTCAGGAGAGTTGCAGTGAAGTTCCTATAAATGGATTTTGGTGTTACTTTGGCTAAAACAAAATTTGTTTGAACTAATAATGGCAAGTCTGAAGGAAGATTCATTCTAGTAAAATACACTCCAGCGCCATCTTAAGTTAATAAACAAGACCCTCAAGCCTTCATGCAGAGCATACAAATAGTGTAGTAACTCATCTTTAGGGACTCTCGGACTTAAAGATCCGAGACTTGGCTATAAAACAAATTTTAAATAAAGACTTACTTTAATAGTTTCCACAGATTCTCCACGAGAGTCCTCCAGAACTTTTTTAATAGCGACGGGCACCTCATGTTCCACGCAGGCTTCCTCCAACATTATAACATCCTCGTCGACGGCCTCCATTGATTTGTTTTCATTCATTATTTTGGCATTGTCATTTTCCAACACCGATTCACTTTCATTGTCTGCCAATTCATTTTCAACCTCAGTTTCAAGAGATACGTATACAACAGTGGCATCATTGTCTTTACTCAGTTCAGCCCGTACTTCAATACTGTGATGACTGTCGTCAGAGAATAGATCCAGTATTTCGTGAACTTCATTTTCTTTCTCCGGGTGCACTGGATCGCTTGAAACATCGTGTTCCGTTGTCGATGCATCAAACAGCGGTTCCGTATTCATTTCGCTGATCTGAAGTTCAGGATTTTTGCTTTCACCAGTTGCTTCTACCGTGCGGTGATTCATTTGTTCCAAGCGGACAACACAATTCTTCTTTTTACTTGCCGATTCGTCTAGACTTTGGTTCAGGACGTTATTCAGCACGAACTCAGGCGAAGTAAGACAATTCGGGGAATTTGGCAACGATTTCATAGCGCCATTTTTCCGCAATAATTTTTCGATGGGAGATTCAAAGAGTTTACTCCGACGTAAAGAGACTTCCGGAGATGACTTTGGTGAGTTAATTTGACCGTTTGATGTAGTCCGTCGTACACACCCAATCGGACCTTGATTAGAGCATAAATACGAATTCGGAATACCAACTGAAACATTGAGCTTAGTCGTCCGATATCTTGAATGACGCTTATCCGACGACGTTGGCGTGCTAAAACCAATGTATTTAGGACTAAGATTTGACTGGAGATTCTTCAAAGGGTCTTGTTTTCCTACGAATAAAGTTAATACACATAACAAAGTTTAGGAGTTAAAATGTTGACTTTCCCAATTTGTTTAAGCTTACTTCTTGGCGTAGATCCACTACGCTTGTCATTACTATTTGAATTTATTGAATTTGATGCTATCGTCCTTGGTGGACTGAAGAAATCAAGAATGCTTTTGTTATTCTCATTCTCAGAAGAGGACGCGTTATTCCTAGACACTGGGCTATTGTTTTTTCTTTTTCGAATAGGAGGTCTTCCTCGAACTTTACCTGATGGACGAGATTTAGCGCGAATCAAGTGTGATGCCTTAAAATCCGCACTGATTGCGAACTTACCTTCAGTTGATTTCATAATGGTACGAGAAAGGGGTTACAGTGGTAGGAGTTGGATGTTTCTTTTCGAGCGGGAGACCGAAGACACAGAAAAAAATTCAATTCAATTGTTCAGCATACACATCTATCGCCTGCCAAAAAGGTTTTGGCGCCAAATCGTTGCCGCGAGTTTATTGAAGCTGTCAAATGTTTTCTTTTCGTGCCCTCGATTCAGGGCAATACATTAATTAGGTTAACTTTTCACTTGAATTGACTTGATATTTTATTTTACGTTTAAAATTATTCTCAAGGAACCTTGAGAATTTTTTTATGATGGTGATAGGAAGTATGATTCTTTTTTGTTTTTTTTTTTACAAACGAATCGCAAAGCAGAACCGCGAACACAAAAAATAAAAATAAAATCACAAAAAATATGCAAAAAGGCAAAATGGTTGGGCTTTTGTTGTTTCGTTGGCTAAACTGGTTTTTGTTGACAGCTGTAAAGATGCCAAGCAAAGCGTTAAGACGGAACCACAATGTTGCGTTTGATATGTTGCGTTTTATATGTTATGTTTTATAACTTATGAAGTGTGCGAATTGCGTTAAACATGACGTTTGGTTAAAATTTGACATTTCGTTATGTTGTTAAATCACACTAGATGCCGGATCCTGAACTTGAAGATGAAAATGCTCTCAACCGTTAGTAAAGCAAAAATAAAGTTATTTAATTTTAAATTAAATTAATATTTCTATTGCACAGAATTAACGATTAATTGTCAGTTTTAGTACTTGCAGACTGCGTATATTTATGGGATTTTGTTTCGTTAAATTTGTTTGATAATTCCCTTTGAGGACATTTTAAACGTCATTCGCAGCGCACTGGAAAATATAACGAAATTCGTTACTATTACTTATAGATGTTAAAATGCGTTTTCTAATGATAACATAAGTTAAAAATTTCGCTATTACTATTACTAAATGCATGTTAAAGTTCATTTTCACATGATAAAATAATAATATTACAATATCATCCGAAATTTTTAACCATGAGTGCAGATTCTAACATTCGTCTGCCACCACTAATATTCTGTTTCCACTGAACGATAATCTGAGATTAACTCAAATCTACTTCAAATCTCTTCGAAATCACAAGATTTGCCATACAAAACCAAATCATCTGAATCCGAGATTTCAAATTAATCTACTTGATTTGAACTTTGCTGAACGGATTTATTTCCCATCTATAACGCAAAGGTGGATGAAAGAGAGAGAAAAAAAAACGGTGTCTTGTCAGACTGAACCTTTGTATATATATTTGTAGTAGTAGATATGCAAAAGGCTGAACAAAAAGAAAATAAAAAGAAATAAATGTACATAAACAATTTACAAATTTTTGTTGCCTCAATATCTTTTGGCTATGCAAAATGTTTGTTCCATCCATTGAATAAGAAGTACAAGGGGTCTTATGAACAAGAATTGAAGCATTTTTCGAAGTTGTGTACGTTTCACAAACACAAACGCATTACAACAGGGCTGGTCTGCAGTTGAATAGCTAATCTCAGGGGCGCCATCTGTTTAGGAAAATGTGCAATTGGCCTTTTTTATGTCAAAAAAAATTCTTGGAGTAATTTCTGATCGATTGGTATATAATTTGCCTTTCTATTCAAAAGAAAACATAGTTAAATCAAAATCTTATTTTTTTTTCTTCATTTAAATAATTTAAACCATAAATTTTAATTTTATTGGAGATCATCCTTGCATTTTTGCGCGAAGATTTCGATTTTTTTTTTTTGTAATTAGCACACACTCAAGGGGTTTTTATGCCATTATTATGCCAGAGGCACAGTGAGTGCTTTAGGAAAGTGGAAAGGGGTTGGAGAGGAGGTGCCGGTGAACATTGGTCTTAAATTCCTGAACATTGCAATGATTTGGAAAGACATAGTGTGGAAGGGAGTTTCAAATTCACGTAGTACGGCTTAAAAATGATTCCCTATACTTGTAAGTACGTCCGAAGTTGGGCTCAAAGTAAACTGATGGGCATTCCTAGAAGCGCGAGTATTACGGGCGAATTGTTTGAGTGGGGGAATGAAAACTGAGTCCTGGGGCACACCAGCATTTATTTTGTGGGTTTCAGACTTGAACCCGTACAATACAACTTGTATTGTACGGTTCGAAAGAAAGTTTCTAATCCAACGAAGAAGGGATTCATCGATACGGAAGGCACGCATTTTCGATAAAAGAGCAAGATGCCAGGCTTTATCAAATGCCTTTGAAATATCAAGTGCAACAATCTTACTCTCTCCAAAACGATGTAAGAATTTGTTCCACTGTTCGGTGAGATAAACCATCAAATCATCAGTGGACCTGTTGCTGCGAAAGCCTTACTGCCGGTCATTAAGAAGCTTTCGGTCTTCGAGGTATTTCTTAAGCTGATAGCTTATCAGCGTTTCCATGACCTTAGAAAGAAGGGACGTAAGTGCAATCGGACGATAATTGGAGGGAGAGGAAGATTCGCCTTTTTTTGGAATAGGCTGGACAAATGCGGTTTTCCAACTGCTCGGAACGAGCCCAGAAGCATAGGATAGATGGAAAAGTTTACGCAAGGGTTTTGCCAGCGTGGAAGAACACCTCTTTAGAAAAATAGCGGGATACCATCCGGACCAGCGGATCTCGCCACAGCACGAGTGCGAAAGAAGATTTGTCCAATGGAATCATTGTCGCGCTCAAGAACATGCGGGGTCATGACAATTTCTGTCAGCGAAGAGTTGGCGGTGAACTGCCTAGCAAAAAGATTAGCTTTCGCGAGAGATCTAACAACTGGAGTGTCATTGTCAACGACCGTTAGAACCGAGGAAGAAGAAGAATTATTCATATTTTTTAAAAATTACCAAAAATTCTTACTACGTTTGGGACATTGCAGAATTTTTTGCCTTAATTTTTGGTCATATAAAAATTTGGTCCGACGAATATGAGCATTGCAGGCCTTCCTGGCTTGTTTAAACTTGTTCCGGTTTTCCTCTGTTGGATTGGCTCTAAGACACCGGAACTTTACTTCTTTTTCCCTGATAACCTCTTTACAGCTTGAGTCAAACCAAGACTTTTCCTTGCGTCTGATGCTTTCAACCCTGTTCGGGATAATAGTTTTTATTCCCAAAATAATCATATTAGTAATCATATCTGCGCTGGAGTATACGTCACTATCGAGGAAGCATAGTGACCAGTTAAAGATCCGGAAAAAAGTTGTTGAGACCGTCCCAGTTGGCTTTCTCGTATTGCCACACGGTTCTCTTCGGAGCTCTTTCTCTAACTGGATTTGTTTGACACGAGAAATTTGCAGATATAATACTATGGTCTGATCTGCCTAGATGCGTTAATACATTGATAGTGTATTTATCAGGGTCAGAGGTAAGGAACAAGTCAAGCGTATTTTCCGCCTGACCGTCAATGTCCGATATTCGGATGGGCTCGGTAACCAGCTGCGTCTATTGTGACGTTCTGTCCGAGCCGTCGGTGTTGGGTGTCCTTCCTCGAAGACAGCATATACTTCGGTTTTCCCTCATTTACCGCTCAACCCATTTTTGCCGCTTCTGTCTCAATTCTCACAAAGGCGCCATTGACATCACGCTGTGTTCTTCCCATTAAATCAATATCATCAGCGTTCGCGAGAGATTTTTGAGAGATAGTGCCTCTGGTGTTGACTTTATCTTTACTAAACTTAAAATAGAAAAAAAAATACTCATACGCCACAGTGTACGTACACATACGTTTTATTCTTTATTTCTTACGTTGTTCTTTAAAATACTGACAGTTTTGTAACTGATCTGAAGTAAAGTCATCAATTAAAATAAACTAGACATTTTTAACTGTACAAATAAGCAAAAAGCGTTACAAATAAATTAGTAAACCACTTTATTATGCAATACCAGCTTGTATAAGAACTATAATTACTGAAGTTGACTATCAATTATTGCAATATGGCCAAGGGTTAATAACATACAGGAAGCTTAAGTACCCTCTCAAAAGGCAGATCGAAGACAGCTTTGGTTGCACCAACCAAGTAACATGAATACCCACATCCCATCGTCATGCCACCGCGTGTCGCAGTCGTTGTAAATAAATCAGGGGGGAATCATTGCAATCGAATCAAAAAAACCAAGAGCTTTGATGGATCGCAAAACATGTGAAAAGTATGCGCTTCTTGCTCCGAACCATTCAAACCATTTCTTCGCGGCGGCAGCGTTGACGGTGCTCTGCATCGTTTTAGTTCGGTTGAGTCATTTCTGGTGATAGCTGTGGGACACGATACGCTAGATTATGCGCGTCTTCCATCGCAGTCGACTCTGTTTTTCATTGTCGAAGTCGAAAATTGAGTCGCAGTCAACTGAAAAGTTAAAACTTCAACGCTTAGTAAGTTTCAATTCGTCGACTCAGAGCTCAGTTAGTGTCGCGCATACAATCGGGCAAGGTGAACGGAGCCAACATATTCACATTTGAAAGTATCTACCCCTCGGAGAGCTCATTCGCTGGCAAAAATTCCTCTTTGAATTTTTCGTTTTTGTTTTTTTTTTTCGTTTCGGATACCGACGATCAAACAACGATATCCAAAATACTGGTTTCCCAACCATCACCTCGACTCCATAGCACATTCAAAGTGCTCGATTAAAATTGTGTGAATAGAGGTAAACATAAATGTGCAATCGTTGTTAGAGATACTTAACACTTTGCATTTACCATTGTATCTTTTTCTTTACCTTTACTACCGGGATTGTCTTGAAGCTAGATTCAAAAATCAAAGAAATATCTTTGTTCAGTATTTTGCAATCGGAATTCTCCAAATAGGTCCAATTTAAAATTTCTGCTAACATTACATAAAAAACTTTTAAATTCGGGCCAAAAATATAAAAACAAAAAAATCGACCTACATAAGTGTGTTCGTTGGAAGCAGCAATTAAGCAGACTTGACATTACCGTGGTACAATTTTTTTCGTTTTTTTACTTTTAACTCCATACCCAACTATAGTAGCCGAGCTCTGACTGGAAGATATTATTTAACAAGTTGAAAACAAAATTTACTTGTTTTTCGCTTCTTCCTTGGTCTTGGACGTCTCTGCTTCGAACAACCCAAAGGCATTGTAAGACGGACAAGGCGTTGCAGATGGCAAGTTATAGATACAAGTGATAACTTCGGTTTGCAATGAGTTTACTACTTTGCAATATGCCTTTGCAAATGTAGACATTTTAAAATGTTTATCTTAGAGTTAAATAGATACATCGGAATCGGTATCTAGTGCAACAAAACAGTAAAAAAATAACAAAACGAATAAAAAGAAGTGAAGAATTAAAAATTTCAAAATGTGTTTTGTGTGATTGTTGTGCAATTTTAAATTCCAGTTTTGAATAAAAGATACTTTTGCAATGTTACAGTAACGTAAGGCATTTTGAGATGTGATATCCTCATATCTAACGACACGCTTTGATATCTGAAGAAAACAACAAAAATATATAAAACATCTGTGGATTATGTAAACAATTTAAATCATAATTAATTTCATACGTGGTTTTTCAAAGTATAAGTAAAAGAAACGAAAGAAAAAAAATTAACACAAAAAAGTTAATAGTGATGTGTTGCAACTAATGGATACTCTGTGGAATGAACATTTTACACACACTTAAAATAGAAAGAAGTAGCAAAACAGAAGAAAAAAAAAGCTAACAAAAATAATTGTTGGGCAATTAATAAACAGCGACTTAAATGGTCATCTTTTGAACGTTATTGCTTTGGAATACGCTAAACCGCAAGTTTTTGAAACTAATCACTTGTTTGTTTTTGAGCTTATGATTGTTTTTAACATTTGATCTAGTTTTAAGAAAGCCAGGATCTATGAACAAATACCTACTGTTTTTACAGTTTGAACAATAAACAAAGTCATGTGAATGAAACAACATTGAAAAATGTTGTCAACATTGCAATAGATTAAGTCGCAATGTCAGTTGATCATTCACAAGTTATTTGAAATCATTTGGACGGAAATAGTATTGAACGCAGAATTATTAATATTAACATCCGGTTGAGAACTTGTGAGAGAAGTTAAAATAATCTTTTACACAAAGCATGAGTAAGCCATGCTAATAGATGTCATTCTATATGTGACAGGAATACGCTTTATATACGTCTGTCAATTTACTAGAAATGATATGAAATTTCATGTGTCAGTAAAGGCTGAATCACAAAGACGCTTCAGCTTCGCCTGCGTTACGATGCACCCGTTTTGAGTTTGCTTTAATTGACAATTCTCTCTCCATCACATCATCATCCCTCTAAAACGGCTTTGCCACTTTACTCTTTTTCGATTTTTCAAAAACTTTGAAAATCTACTACTTACTACGCACCATCGAGAATTTCTTAAGATCTACTGCACTCAGAAATAACTTAATTCGATTTTACTTGATATTTCCAAAATCGTCACACTGAAATCGTTATTACGGGCGATTTCAATGTGGCTTCTCCATTCGGGCCAGACAACACCCGAAGGAATGTGTGCTGAGATCTTTGCTGAATTTAACTACCTTACTCAGCTTGTCACCGAGCCCACTCGAATATCGGACCTTAATGGCCATGCGGAAAATACTCTTGACTTGTTTCTTACGTCTGACCCTGATAAATACACTATCAGTGTATTAACGCAGCTCCACTAAAATGATTATTTTGGGAATGAAAACTTTTATCCCGAATAGGGTTAAAAGCATCAAACCCAAGGAAAAGTCATGGTTTGATTCAAGCTGCAAAGAGGTTATCAGGGAAAATGAAAGTAAAGTTCCGGTGTTTTAGAGCCAACACAACTGAGGAAAACTGAAACAAGTTTAAACAAGCCAGGAAGGTCTGCAATCCCCATATACGTCGGACCAAGTTTTTACATGATCAAAAATTAAGGCAAAAAATACTGCAATGTCCCAAAGGCAGTAAGAATTTTTGGTCGTTTGTAAAAATATGAAGAATTCTTCTTCTTCCTCGATACCTACGCTCGTTGACAATGACACTCCAGTTGTTCAGTTGTTAGCTCGCTCGCGAAAGCTAACCTTTTTGTTAGGCAGTTCGCCACCAACTCTTCGCTGCCAGAATCCGCTGTCCTGACTCCGCTGTCCTGACTCCGCTGTCCTGACTCCGCCTGTTCTTGAGCGCGTCAATGATTCCATGGGACAAATCTCTTTCCGCACTCGTGCTGTGGCGAGAGTCTTAAGGGATCTCAACAAACATAAATTCGCTGGTCCGGATGGTATCCCCGCTATTGTTCTGAAGAGGTGTTCTTCCACGCTGGCAAAACCCTTGCGTAAGCTTTTCCATCTATCCTATTCTTCTGGGCTCGTTCCGAGCAATTGGAAAACAGTATTTGTCCAGCCAATCCCAAAAAAAGGCGAATCTTCTTCTCCCTCCAACTATCGTCCGATTGCACTTACGTCCCTTCTTTCTAAGGTCATGGAAACGCTGATAAACTATCAGCTCAAGAAATATCTCGAAGACCGAAAGCTTTTTAACGACCGGCAGTAAGGCTTTCGGAGCAACAGGTCCACTGGTGATTTGATTGTTTATCTCACCGAACAGTGGAACAAATCCTTACATCGTTATGGAGAAAGTAAGATTGTTGCACTTGATATTTCAAAGGCATTTGATAAAGTTTGGCATCTTGCCCTTTTATCGAAAATGCTTGCCTTCGTTGGATTAGAAACTTTCTTTCGAATCGCTCAGTACAAGTTGTATTGGACGGATTCAAGTCTGAAACCCACAATATAAATGCTGGTGTGCCCCAGGGCTCCGTTTTGTCTCTGACCCTCTTTCTCATTTTCATAAATGATCTCTTGTCTGTAACTTCTAATCCAATTCATTGTTTCCTTGACGATAGTACCCTTAGCTTTTCATATTCGTTCCCAGACTCACATCCCTCCTCTTCGGATGTGGACCTGCAACGGCTAAATATGACAAGCTCATTAAACTCTGACTTAAATGGCATTGTACAATAGGGAATAAGAAACCGAGTAGGGTTTAATGCTTCGAAAACTCAATGTTGTCTGGATATCAATCTGGAAGCGAGATATAACCCCCTTGCCTTTGTCCATGAGTGGCACTTGCATCCTTATTTCTATCGTTATTTCAACGGAATATGCTCTAGAGAAATAGCCAGTTGCATTCCTCCCCCTTAAGATTTTCAACCGTAAACTTGCGCGTCCATCATCCCTCCATCAGTTCACCCTCGAGCCCAACTTCGGTCGTACGGTCATATTCAGAGAATCGTTCCTTAGCTGTACTACGCGAATGTTTAAACCCTCTCCGTCTATCCCGTTATCCCTAACGCTCGCATTGTTCTTTGGCATAAAAATTGAATAGAAACCCCTTGAGTGCGTGCTCATTATAAAAACGTTTTATTTATGTTATTTTTCTAAGCAGAGGATGTCTACCTACGGTGGCAAGACCCAATCAATTCCACGAGCGAAGTTGCACATAGTGAACTCACCACGGCTGCCGCAACACACATTCTTTCTCATCCCGCATTCTACCTTTACTCCTTTCCAAACTTCATCCTCCCGCACTCCTTGTCCCGTCCCGTCATGTCTTATCCCCTGCTATTACCTGGTTTCAAATGAGGTTGACAAGTCTGGATATCAATCCGGATACTTTGGCTTGAAACTTTGGTTCTGATCAGCCCTATCAATTTACTTGAGATTTCAGGGCTTCTTAAAGTTCTGACCTGGCTATACTGTTCAGGCGCGGCTTTCATGTCTATAAAAAGATGGTATCTTGGGATGTTAAATTCTAAACATTTTTCCACATCATGCCTTAGTGTGAATGTCTGATCGACTGGCGATTTGCCTGGTCTGGCCTGGCTTCCGCTTGGATATCCGATCTTGGAGTACAATACTCATGATTACCAATGTTATACTCTTCTAATTGCCGAATTCGATTATATTTCCTGTCTTATTCGTGAGATAATGTCCTTATACCGGAGAAGCGATTGCCCTACACATTTCTAGCTCGGTTGGTCCTTATATATGTAGGTTTTTCGACTATAGAATCCCCCGTAATGTCCATAGCTTAGTGGTACGTTCGAGTCCTACTCGTGCCCATAGTTTTTATTTCATCTTTCACGGGCACTGTCTTTTGACAAAACTTCCAAGAGTATCATCTGTCATGAAAAAGTGGTGCTCAACTTTGCCGTTCGGAATCGGCGTTAAATTGTAGGTCCCCTCAATTCTTCACACGCACCTAGAGAATTGTTGATGGGAGTAAGCCAACTAGGCCTTGGCTCTTCAAGAGCTGTCGCGCCACTCTATTTATTTTTTTGACTATAGAATCCCTCTGTGAAGCAAAATCACATATTAAAGATTTCTTTCACTTCTCTCAACATAATTATTATCAAACAAAAGGGGTTTCGCAATGTGTTTAACATTAGTTATTTTAGATTCAAATAGTCATACTTTATGTTTTGGATAGGTTAAGTTAGGTTAGGTTAGGTTAAAGTGGCTGCGGATACAGAATCCGCACACGTAGGCCAAAAGAAAAGCCTCATTGTGATACCACATAAATCTAGAGAATTATTTACCTCCTACTAGTCGAACCATTTGGAGCTACACCAAGTCGTATTGCGTGCCTGCCTATAAGACAGGTGTCCCGTAAGGACACCTATTAGGGAGCTAATATGAAATCTGCTTTGAGATAACAAGTCCCTAGAGCGCTTTAGGTCAAGTGACGGCCGTATGAGCTTTGTGGCTGCACACGTAGGTAAATTGTACTAACTAGACCTCGTTATCTTGAAGGCTGTTTCTTTTAGCAAAAGTTTGCATGTAGCTATTGGTATACCTATCTTTTTCCTTTCAGGTGACATAGGTATGACGGTTCCATTTTTAGCGAGTTCGTCGGCTCTACAATTTCCCGTCTCCCACTATTGCTACTGCATAATGTGGCGGATACCTTTGGCCACTGATCAGTTATAACAAGATCAAGATGGGAAAGCTTGCTGTCAAAATGACATTTGCCTACGAACTAAAAAGCAGGTTAGCTGCAAGAGAATGCGTTTTATTGTAATTGTCAAAATTGTCAATATTGCTGTCAAAATGACAATTGCCTACATAATAAAAAGCAAGTTTGCTGCAAGAGTATGTGTGTATGTAAGAAATAAGTTTTGCGGTATTTGGAGAGTAAAACTTAGGTAGGTTTCCTATCTTATTATAAATGATCAGTGCCGTTGGCAGTATCATCTATCATGAGTTTTTCTCTTTTTTTTCGATGGAACTTGTCCGGCTTGACATTCTGATTTATTAAATCAACAAACTAACTCCTGGTTCTCATTTTCAAACTATTTATACATGTATACTCTTTTGTATGTGTGTGCTTTTTACAAATAAAAAAAGATGTCAATTCACAATACATAATGTAATTTGTGATTGACAGAGCATATAAATGGCAAGTGAAAATTATTCCAACAATTTGTTTTGTCGTTGTATTAACAGACTTCCAATCCCACAAAGGCTTCAAACGCGTGATAAGAATTTTTAATTGACATTTCGATGCAAATCGAGTGAATTTTGTTCATGACTCTCTGAACGTCTCCTTAACGATTTATCATTTATGCAAACATTCAAAATATGTTTAATTTTAGATGTTTATTATAAAAATTGTTGTGTTAAATTCTTGAATCTGGTTTTACTTAGCAAGATACATAAATAAGTTTGTTTCAAGTTCTAACCCGATGCTATTGAACTTGAAAGTAATCGGAGCTCTTGTATAAATTTAGTATTCAACGTACACACATCACAAACCTACTCAATCAAGTTCTTCAAAAATACCTTGCTGAATAAATTTCTCCCGCATTGAAATGGCAAATTTCCAGAGAGAGTGACTTGAGTACTTCTCAACCCAGTTAAACTGAATTCATGCACAACCACAGCTTAAGTAATATTGATTTTCTGTTGAAATATAAAATCGAACTAAGATAAGTTTAACCTTCCGAACTCCATAATAACTTAAGGATGGCTTACTCGATATTAATTATTTGAAAATCAATTATCATTCAATGTAGTTTACAAGTGAGGTATTGCTAATTTGCACATTAACACTGTAATGTGATGAAAAATTAAATGTCAAGTATTTTTCGAATTAAAAATATATATTGCATTTAAGTGAGTTAATTAATGTTCCTAAGTTTCGAACTGTACGATACGTTGTTATTTACTTAATTGTCAGACTCCATAGCCCGTATCACTTTTTTCTATTCGCTTTATGTGACCCACCCATCGCATATACTTGGTGTTGTCCTAATTAACCACTAAACCCACCTACTTTGGCTTCACTGACATCAAGACGTTCTTTCGTTCGCCCTAGTCCATCAAGCTCTGGTGAATGGTTACAAATTCAAGAAAATAAATATATATATATATAACAGTCCAATATCCGTATTGATGGAACCTTCCGAGGTACTGGACTTATTTTTGGGATCGCTACTTTGATAGTTGTGTCCTCCTTTTACGTGGTTTCAACCTTCCCAACATCGATTAGGTTTCTTCTGACTACGAATCCTATTTCGAAGCTTCCACTTGGTCACCAATCAGCTTCAATCACTAACTTACTTAAGGTGGCGCTACAGTCCAATGTGGACTTGGGCATCAATCAACAGTCTCCACCAGCCAGCTCGGTCCCTAGCTAGCTGTCTCCAGTTTTGCACTCCAAGTTGATTGAGGTCCTCTTCCACTTGAGTGCGCCAACTGAATCGCGGTCTACCTCTCCTCCTACGTCCCTCGGGAATGGTGTTGAAGGCTTTCCGGGCCGGAGCATTGTCGTCTGTCTGCTCTAAATGATCAAGCCATCTGAATCTCTACTTTGACCCTTCTGGCCCGTAAAGTTCGCCGTTATATCTTCTTCGCCATTTCTCTTCAATGCGGGGGCCAAAGATGACCAGAAGAACTTTCCTCTCGAAACAGCCTAATGCACTTCCATCCAATTTTGTCAATGTCCATACATACTTTTGTACCATATACCTACAGCAGGGATGATGATGGTTTTTTATAGTTTTACCTTAGTTGATCGAGAGAGGGCTTCAACACTCAATTTCTTTTATAGCCCAAAGACACAGTGATTAGCAAGCTATTCTTCGTCTGATCTCGGCGCTCGTTGCCAACCTTGATGGAGCAGCGTGAGTTCTCCATTGTCATTTTGCACAAGCGAACGAGCTTGGCAAGGATGTCAAAACTAAACATAGCTTTATACAGTTCGTCTCTGTAGATGCTGTCATACGAGACCTTAAAATCGATGAAAAGGTAGTGGGTATCGATTTGGAGTTCATAGGTCTTTTTCAGCATCTGCCGCAACGTGAAATTTTGGTCGATGGTTGACTTTCCTGGCCTGAAGCCACGTTCATAACCAACCAATAAGATTGTTGACGAAAGGCTTCAGACGTTCACATATTACGGCAGAAAAGATCTTGTAGGCGATGTTTGGTAGACTTATTCCTCTGTAGTTGGCGCAGCTTAGAGGATCTCCCTTTTTCAGAATCGGGCAAACAATGCCAATGTTCCATTCATCGGGCATGCATTCCTCTGACCATATCGCCTGCTACTTTGAACAACTCTGCGGTTTTCACTTCTTCTAGATCGGGTTCACGGAATTTTTGGCTATCATCGTGTCCAATGAAAGGCACCTGTCTGACGGCGGTGTTTTGTATTTTGTTCGTCGTCGCCGTTATACAATCTACAGAAGTGGTCTTTCCAAATCCCCAGCATTGACTGCAATTCTACTATGATGTTCCTTTGTTTATCTCTGCAGGCATCGATTCTTGCTCGATGACCTGGAGCCAGCTGTTAAACCTTTCGATAAAACCACCGAACTTCATTCTTGCTGTTGGCCCTCTCAACATCCTCGATGTGACGCTTCTCATGCTCTCTCTTTTTTTCTCCTGAGAAGCCGGCGTTCTTCTCTTTCCTTTCGCTCGTAGAGCAGCTCTTGTCCTTCTATGCAGCGCCGCTTTGTATGCCTCCTGCTTGGCTGCATGGGCCTGCCTGCATTCTTCGTCAAACCAGGGGTTTAGTTTTGGTGGCTGTGTGAAACCCAGCACAATAACGGCGGCGCGGCATTTCTAACTGCTTTCTGGCAATTTTGCCACTGGTCTTCGATACTTGATGTTGGCGCAGAGAAGGTTATGGCGATCTCTTGCGATTGTAGCCGTCCAACGTCGAATTTTCTTGCAGCATTTCCTTGTTTTGGCCGTTGTCGGGACGACCGACGAGGCAGTGGTCCGAGTCAATGTTAGCTCCTCGGAAGGTTCGAACATCTAAAAAGCTGGACAAGTGCCTTCCGTCGATCGCATTGTGATCAATCTGGTTGACGGTTGCCTGAATGCGTTATCGGAAGTGGTGTCGTGCAGGCTGTGCTCTCCGACTGTTCCACCAAAGATGTCCTCTTTCCCCAGCTTCGCTTCAAATAAGTCGAAGTAGCCCGAAAAGGTGTTCAGCCAAGTAGTTCAGCATAACTAGAACTGAATACGCCACCGTTGATTCCAAAATAGAAATTCATTAGCTGCCGTCCCTCAATGGGAGTGCCTTGGTAGGAACAGTTCTTCGTTGTGGAGCTTCAATCACTAGATAATGTTATTTCAGCTGATTTACAGCAAGTAAGCTGCATTAAAAATCATATGAATCGTGTTCTAGACTAGAACTAGTTTTGACATCTGACCCTGTCAATGCAGTAGTGGTAGAATCTTCCCCCGCTATATCTAACATAGATAAATTCACCCAGCCCTTGACATTGTTCTCGATTTGAGCGGTCACGGTCAGTCAATAGTAATTCTCATGATAGCTCTTACTTGTTTGACTTTCGGAAAGCCAATTTTCAAAGGCTTTCTGAACTTTTAAGTTTTCGGCATTGAAGCAAATTGTCGAAAGATTTTATAGATTTTCTCCTGAGAACGTCCCTATAAAGAGATTGATACAGTCTAATAGTTCATGTCACCCTTGGTACTCGAAAGAGCTTAAAACTCTTCGCAATAAATGAACTAAGGCTTGGAAAAAGTATATCAAATCCATGACCCTGGAAGACCAAGTGGTACACATTTCTCTTTTTGAAGAGTTCAAGAAAGTTTCTTCCGAACTTAATACCGAATATCTGCTCACTATGGGATGCTCTATGAAATCTGACGCAAAAAGTTTCTGGAAATACGTTAATTCGAAAAAGAAATATGATGTTTATCCAGTTAACTTTTCTTACATTATTAGGGGAGAGTGGGTATATTTGGGACACTTTTCGAATACATTAAATTTACCAAGATCTTATAGATCGTATCTGAGCAAAAACGATTTCTAAAGATAAAATAATATTTTGGCAACCTATTTTCAGTTAAAAAGAAGGCGAAAGTCCGACAGAAGAAAAGCAAAAAATCATTTCATGAACAAACAAATTACCTTTTCTTAATTTTTTGATTTTTTATCTCGACACAACTTGTTTTGTTGAGGGATGTGGACAGACTGAAGACAGAATCTGTCATACAAGGAAAGAGAAAAAAATTGTAGGAATGGAGAAAATGCCTGTGTCCCATTCCTCCTGTGTCCCAAAAATACCCACTCTCCCCTATGTAAGTCAGGGGCTGTGGCCTGAACTCTGCTAAGGGTTTGTAAATTATTTCAGTAAATCTTTTGTTGATTCTCAAAATGCAGTTGAAAAACTCGACTTAAGCATCACAATAGAGAGTTACAGAATATTTGAATTTCTTTAACTTCTTAAGGAAGATTATTCAAGTGGTCCGGATGGCATTACACCTATTGTTTAAAAAAAAAAAATTAAAAACTGTTTTAGCTCTTCCTTTAAGGAATATATTTGAGTTGTCCCTTAAAACAGGAATATTTCCTTCAAATTGGAAGAACGAATTTTTAACACCAGTACTATAACTGTCATTAATTCCTAAACTGTTTGAACGAGTTGTGTGTGATACGTTGGCATTTTATTGTAAAAATATTATCTGTAGCAAACAACATGGATTCATTCAGAAACGTTCTACGTCACAAACCTTCTTGTCGTTGTGAACAAATGCTTAAACTTTTTGGATTGTGGCCAGGAAGTAGATTGTGTATATTACTAACTTTTCGAAAGCTTTCGACCGTATTTCGAATGTATATCGTATATGGGTTGCCCCCTTTTTTTCATAAAATGTATATCCACATATATTGAAGATTGGTCCTATCATGTAAAATTCAGACAACATGCCTCTAAATCATTTATTGCTCAATTCGGCGTCCCGCAAGGTAGTCACTTAGGACCTTTACTTTTTATATTGGCTATCAACGATGCTCCGCTAGGGGTTCAGAATAGCGAAATTCTCATCTTCGCAGATGATATAAGGTTGTTCCAAAACATATATGACTGTACGATCTCAAAACGATTCCTGTCTCATCCTGTCAGTGCCAAAGATCTTGGTGTTTTATTCACATCTAATTTAGACTTTTCTGAGCATATTAAGAGTATTGTAAATAGAGCCAATTCATT
>CAKKXW010000003.1:80494988-80634612 GCA_920937365.1 Sphaerophoria rueppellii
ATGAAAGTTTTTTAGAAGAAAATAAATGAGTAAGACCTTCAACCTATCAATAGAATATTGACTACACAGGATATAAAAACAATAAAATTAAAAAAATTGTCCATTAAAACTCGCTTTTTTGTAGTACTACTTGCAGTGGCATTTGACACTATTATTATACTTAGGTATTAAATAATACTAAATGCCATTAATATTTCTACATAATTTTTAAGTTATATGAATTTTGTAATTATTCTATCTGAATTTTATGATAAATAAACATATTGTATCTATCTATCTATCCTTTTGTCTCTGGGTCAAACCTCCGTTTCGCTCAAAATTACCTGTTAAAAAAATTAAAATAACAAAAATATAGGACACATCAGTTATAAGATAACTATCCAACTTCCAGAATGAGTAAATAAAAGAAGATTTTTTGAAAGTATACGACCTAAAAACAAACCGGATTACAGTTATTATTATTTGTTTGTATTTTTTTTTTTTGTTCTAAGAATATTTAAATAAGTTTTGGCCTTGAATATTTGGCTTTTAATTAAAGATGTCTATGCTTTTGATTTAAGACGAATTGAAAATTTAAAAAAGCAGGTTCCTTAATTTTTTTTCTGCGCCATCAATAAAACGAGTTACTAAATGTTAAAGAAAATAGTAAATTTTTTTAGGTTCCATGTGTTTTATTTGATCAGCATTTAGGTGAATCGTCCAATTTGTATTTGCTTATATAAATTTGAAATTTTGTATTGGTTTGTTGAGATGAAATTCTGGTTTGTTATTTAATAATATTTTATTTATATCGATTGGACAGAAAACATCTGCGCCAAAACCGGGATCCGGCACGAGCCTTTTTCAACAAGTTTTTTCACCTATCTCGATCATAGGCCTACGCCTTTCAGTTTTGAACCGCAATATCACCCTGTCTCTCACCATTTACCGCAAAGGACTATACTTATATCTGCTGTGCTAGGGTTCCTCTCTTCCATTGCCCAGCTTTGGCTAGGAAAAAAGCACTCCACTTAGGTAATGAGGAACTCTCAGAATTTTAGATCAAAGACTTGATCTCATACCTCAATAACACAAATTTGCTTTAGCTTTAGTTCAAAATCATCATCATCATCAAAATCTTTTTAGAATATCATGAGGTATGGTATCAAAACGGCATACTCAGCGCTAATTGTGTCCTACACGGAAGTGGGACAGCCTTTTCAAAAATGGTTTTAGACAAGGCGATGCGTTGTCATGAGATTTCTTCAACACCTCTCTTGAAAAGATTGCGCAAAGCTCCAACGTCAACACTTGAAGCACAATCTTTGAAAAGTCCGTCCAGCTACTAGGATACGCAGATGACGTTGACATAATTGGAAGAACACAGCGTGATGTCAGTGGAGCGTTTGTGAGTCTTGTGAGACCAGGAAAATGGATCTAGCGGTTAACGAGGGCAAGACCAAGTTAATGCTGTCGACAAGAAAGGATGTTGGTAACATCGACGTCTTGGAGCAAACGTCAACATAGACAGATTTAACTTCGGGGTAGTTAAGGACTTTGTCTACCTGGGATCCGCTATCAACTCAGACAACAACACCAGCGCTGAAATCAAACGAAGAATCACTCTTGCCAATCGCTGCTTCTTTGGACTTAGAAGGCAATTGAGTAGTAACGCCCTCTCCCGAGCAACCAAAGTGACACTCTACAAACCTCTTATCATCCCCGTCCTTGTGTATGGTGCAAAGACATGGACTATGACAACATCTAATGAAAACGCTTTCGGCTGCTTTGAGAGAGAAATTCTTCGAGTGATTTTTGGTCCTGTTTGCGTGAATGGAGAATGGAGACGAAGATTCAACCAAGTACTGTACGCGCTGTACAGCGACACTGACCTAGCCAGAAAAGTTAAGGTCCAACGACTTAGATGGTTGTGTCATGTTGAGCGAATGAAAAATAATGCTCCGGCTCGTAGAGTCTTCGAATCCGGAAACCCGGAAGGACGTCACAGAAGAGGAAGACCGCGACTCAGGTGGAGCACACAGGTGGTAGAGGACCTGAAGCAACTTTGCGTGCGAAACTGGAGACAACTGGCTAGGAACCGAGCTGACTGGAGACGTTGGTTGGATGAGGCCCTGGTCCGACCTGGACTGTAGCGCCATCATAAATGATGGTCAAATCAAAGAGGAACACATTTTTTTCTCATATTCATAATAACAAAATTGAAGGCAAATTTGTTTGTTACACGAATGGTCGCATGGTCTACGATCGTAGACTAAGAGACTATGATCATCTTTTTTTCTGACATCTTTCCCTATTGTGAACCACGGCCACCATTCTAAGAATGACGTCATTTGAAAAGAGACTGGTCTTCGACCATAGACCGCGTGCGCCTACTGGAGGGTTAAAGAGTTAAATTATTTCCTATTGAATCGATTATTGTTACCTTGCGAAAACTTTTATGACACTACAGCCAGTTAAACCATAAACTTTGATATCCAAGATGTAGAACACGTGTAAACAACGTTGTTAGCACTAAATGTATCTATTACTTTGGTCTGAACCCTGACCGGTGCTGTTAAGTCTCTGTTTTTTAATCAGGCAAAAAGAAATTAACGACGCAGATACGAATAATTTTCTTTCTTAATTCACATGAACAAGTGGATTAAAACATGTCTTATCGTGTTCTACATTGTTCAATGTGCTTTTCCTTTGACGTCAAATAAATAAGTTAGGGTTTCTTTTTATAGGACCAATTATACAAATCATTATTATTTATGATTTATCGATAAATACAAATTTAATATGAATACCACTTTTTATTTCTTTTTCCTCGTAACAATACATAACGCAAACTTTATGTATCTTTCTGTTATTGTTCTGTTAAACATCGATTGTACTTGTTAAACACATTCGTCGATACATTTTTATTTTTTAACAATTACAAGAAATCTCGTAAAAATTAGAGAACCATTCTGTATAAATATTCATTTAATCTGTTTAGTCTGACATTACAAAGGCAATGTTGTAAGTCTATAATTGCTGCACTCTGCTATATCTCCTTTTTATGTATCGGACATGCAACTCTTTTTCTTCAGTTTTCCGGCATTTCCCCCTGTTGCGTGCACTATAAATTCATGGATTAACCAGTCCCTAGACTATCAATATTATGGTACATTATTTGATGTTATCTATACATTATTAGCCGTCTGTTTTTTCAGTAGTCGGTAGCCAGCACAATGAAATTTCCCTTGGCAAACAACAACAGTCGATAAAAAGGCCAGCAAAGAATAAATGACACTTGTGCCGGCGATAGAAGTTTCAAAAGACAGCGCTGATGGCGTTAAGAAGAATTATTTTGCTATGCAAATCTAATGATCTGAGCTTATCTGAGTTATGAACTCTCTAAGGTTGAAGTATTTGCTAATTTTTTTTTATACGAGGCACAATTGCCCTACAAATATGATGTTATAAGATTCTGAACAGAAATAATATTTATTTTCAATAGATCGAAAATAATAAATTCGGTACAGTTTGATAACGATTAATAAACGAAGTCTTTAAAAACAAAGTATCAAATGAGAGCACAGCAGTTGTTATGTTTTATAGCAGGAAGTCCCTTGGTGAGAACATCAGCAGGCATCTCTTCAGTTTTCAAATATACTGCTTTTAATTTGTTTTCTTTTATAAGATCTCGAATGAAATGATGCCTTATATCGATGTTCTTTGAACGTGCGTGATGAACGTTGTTTTTAGATATGTATATTGCGTTCTTGTTATCACATTGCAATCTAAGATCTTCATTCCAATTTATTAGTTCTTGCAATTAAGATTGAAGCCAAAGTGCTTCTTGAGATGTTGAGGCTAAAGCCATATACTCAGCTTCTGTGGTAGAGAGAGCGACAGTAGGTTGTTTCTTTGCATTCCACGAAATAGGTCCTCCTTGGTATTGCGGTTGATTTTCTATCATCTTAGTCCACTAGCCCAGTCAGCATCCGAAAATCCTTCTAAACATCCTGCAATGTCTCGAGCTTGCTTGTTATTGTTCCTTTTATATAGCGAAAAAGTCGTTTAACCGCTATCCAGTGAGATTTTGAGGGATAATTATTAAATCTTGATAAAGCCCCCACTAAAATAAATAGATTGGCGCGACAGCTCTTGAAGAGTCAAGACCTAAGTGGCTTACTCAACAATATTCTGAGTGCGTGTGAAGAATTGAGGGGACCTACAATTTAGCGCCGATTCCGAACGGCAATGTTGAGAAGCACTTCTTTCATGACAGATTGATACTTTCGGAAGATTTGACAGTTCTTCGCAAGAGGCAGTGCCCGTTAAAGATGAAATAAAAACTTTTATGGGCACGAGTAGGACTCGAACCCTCGATATTCTTCTTAGCAGCCAACGCACCTAACCACTAAACCACGGACACTAGATAAAGCCCCTACAGCAAAGGATAGATCTGGGCGACTTACTTATGCTGCATATAAAATGCTTACAAAAGTTTCTTGATTGGTATTGGTATTGTTTTCATGTAATCAATTTCGTCTTTGCTTTGTTGACATGCTCTTTTTATTGGTTTTTGATTAATGTCGAACGGTGTGGATACCGGATTACAATCGCTTGAGAATATTTTTTAAGTATGCCCGTTGGTCTATCCATCACTTTCCCTTTTCTCAATCGCGAGTTATTTGCATACCAAGCACAAATTTAGCTTCTCCAAAATCTTCCATCTTGAATGATTTAGCCAAATTTTCTTTGATAATTCTTTTTTCATCTTTGCTATTTGAAAAAATCAGTCTACGTAAATAGCGACGAAAGTTTTATTTGTGTTTCTTGTCTTTTAATAAATACAAGGATCGGTTTTTGATTGTGTACATCCAATTTTCTTTAATGTTTCATCCAATTTCTTATTCCAAACTCTGCTAGCTTGTTTGAGACCATACAGTGATTTTTTCAGCTTACATACTGTCGTAAATAAAACGGAAATCTTCCACTGAGTTAAATATATGTATTGTGAAATGAAACAAAACACTTCTCAAAGTGGTTGATTGTTAAGTTTATTTTAAGCAAAAACACAAATTAAAATTTACTTTTAAGTGGAGAAAAATGTTCCCTCGCGTCTTTTTTGAATCAAATTTCGCAGTTAAATGATTGCAGAGCCGCCTATCTTCTTCTCGTGAACTTTTAGCTTCGTTCAGTCAATAATTCGATGTCAGATCTGTTCAGTTCTGTTCGTTTACAAATTTGTCCATGACACATACTTTATTTTGAACATTATCAAAACCTTCAAGAAGATTTATGTAAATTTCTTCGTTAAGTTCACTTTGCAGGAAAGCAGTCAGTACTAGTGATGGGAGTTAAATTGGTTTGTTTGTTTTTTTTTTCAACTCGAGTTAGCTAACTCGGTTCTCCAACTCGGTTTGAAAATTCGGTTCGCCAACTCGGTTTGCAACTCGGTTTGCAACTCAGTTTGCCAACTCGGTTTGAAAATTCGGTTCGCCAACTCGTTTCGCCAAATCGGTTTGCCAATTAGGTTCAGCAACCCGATTTGCCAACTCGGCAATTGATAAAAAAGACTAGTTTACTTACTTCTAATTTTGTATGTGTTTTTAATTTTGAGTTTACATATTGTATACAAGGCAATGAATTACCAAGTGGTAGAATGTCATTATCACGGATGGCATTGATAAAAACCTAATTATTCCATTTTGTATGTGTTTTCTAGACCTTGAGTCGTATCTTATCTTTCTATTTAGCCATTGACATTCAACTTTCAACAGCGGATGGCAGAGATTTTGACGGATTTCGATTTTCGGGGTAATCCGGTAACATTTTGAACGAAATATTCCTCTAGCAACCTAGATTCGTACCTTGTCTTTCTATTGAGCCATTGACATTCAACTTTTATTAGCGGATGGCAGAGATTATGACAGATTAAAAACCTGGTATTTTCGGTTTCAAACCGAGTTGCAAACCGAGTTGGCGAACCGAATTTTCAAACCGAGTTGGCAAACCGAGTTGGCAAACCGAGTTGCAAACCGAGTTGGCAAAACCGAGTTGGCGAACTGAATTTTCAAACCGAGTTGGCAAACCGAGTTGCAAACCGAGTTGGCAAACCGAGTTGATTCGTTCAACTCGAGTTGAGCAAAACCGAGTTGCAACTTGGTTTGCAAAAAACCAACTAGAGTTAACTCGGTTTACAAAATTTACGGTTCGGCACATCACTAGTCAGTACATCCATTTGATGGATATCCAAATCATATCGTACAGCCAAACTTAAAAGTACGTTAATTGACGTGTATCTTACGACTGAAGAAAATAATCTTGATGATCGATCCCTTGATGTTGCGAAAACCCCTTTACGTCCAATCTACCTTCATATTTTTCGACAATACCACTTGCATCTTTTTTTTTTTGTTTGCTTGAATGTCCATTTGGAATTTATGGCTTTCTTTCGTTTTGGTAATGAAACTATTTCCCAAGTACCATTTTTCAAGAGAGCTGTATATTCATCGTTCATTACTTTTTTCCAACCAGATATATGTTCAGTGAACATTGTTCACTCTTCATTGCCTCAGCAACTGTCTTCGGATCTCCATCATTGTTGGTAGCCGTAAACGATAGGTAGCCGTATTTTTCAGGTGGATTTCTTGTTCTGGTAGATCGTCTTATTGGTGTGTAAGGTATGATTCCTTCTGAAGATTCTTCAACAATGAAATCATCTTGGGCATCCAAAAAACTCTTCTCACTTGCCGTTTCGTCACTTATTTCGATTGGTATTTCATTGTCTGAATCTACTGATAAGCTTCCGTATTTGTTTTAAGATTCTGAACAGTAATAATATTTATTTTCAATAAATCAAACATATAAGAATTAGTACAATTTGATAACAATTAATAAACGAAGTATTTAAAAACAAAGTATCAAATCTCAACTTTGTAGAAAAATCAAAACTCTTTTGAAATGAAAAATTTAGCTGGGCTGATATGCCCGGCAATCTGGTTCCAGGACTAATGGCTTCGTCTTCGTCTACGTTACAATGCACCCGCTTCGAGTTTGCTTTGAATGACATTTCTACCTCCATCTTCATATCACCACCGAAAACAAATGAATTTTGTTTGTCAACTCGTTTTACAAATATTGAGCTGTCAGACAAGACAAAGCAAATGTTCAGCATATTTGAACAAGAGATTACGTTTCGAGTGACGTTACCTTAAGTTACGAACGAAACGTGAGCTTGAAGCATCATTGTGATAACATGCATTGAATTCCTTTGGCTGAACTTGTCAAAATCAGACAAAGCCGAAGTTAAAGCGTGTTTGTGTTTCAGCCACACCCATAAATCCATCCAGTTTCTATTCATCGAGCTTATGCATGATGTAGTCCACTCTCGGAACATCAAACCCTGATGCAAGGACAAGCGCATCGCGATCAAACTCGAAGATTGGTGGCGAGCGATTAATTCGTGATTTTGACGTATGAGTAATGAAGTATTTTTTCTTCAATGCTCTGTTACTGATTATCTGTCAAACTTACAAAAGTCAAGAAACTTCAATTTTAACATAAGGAATAACAATCAATTCATTAGGAGGATTACTCCATAACAGGAATGTCTGGTTGACGAAAAAAATCATTTCGAAATGACATTACGATGACAAGGAACAACGTTAATTCTGTCATAATTATCAAAATTAAAAGTAACTTTTGGCTTAATGGAAATGCGGCAACGATTTTAAAATTGTCTTACCGAAACAATAATTATGAATTATGACTTAACTCGTCTACAATTAAAAACAATTGAAGTAATTTCATTTATTCAAAAACATTTATAAGCTACACAGTTTCTGCACTAGGCCGATTAAGAAATTTAATAGGCAAGACTCAAACATAAACCTTTAATACTTAGGTAGCTTAATAATAATTTAATTGCAATTTATTCTAATTGTTTTTGACAATAAAATGCGCTTAAGTGATTTGCGTGCTTTAAAAGTACCTACCTACCTACTCATCAACGTTCAAGCAAAAGCAATCATTGTGTAAACACTTCCTTGGCAATTGCTGACATTTTGAAATGACATGCCACTTAAAGTGATACGATTTGGATGCTACGAATGTGGTATTGCAACCTACACAGTTGACTCTAGAATAGGTTCGTGATATGGACCAATGTGACCAATTAAATGTTAATCAAGATTTGCATTTGTCATTTTTAGCTTATTAAGTTGAATATGTATTGGAAAATGTTTACATTTTACAATGACAACAATTTTAATTGTTGCTGAACAATTTTCGAAATTAAGTACTATTCAAATACGATTTCTAATCGGATAAGGGTAAACTGTGGGATAAAATTAATTGTTATGCTTTAAGTCTTTTAATTGATGACTACACGAAACGATAAATCGAAATGAATAATAAAACTATTGTTGGTGTAACAAACAAATAAAACCGTGTGAAATTGTTTAATGGATTTCAGACCCAACAACACACAAGTTGTTTTTAAATGTAAACGAGTATATGTATTTAAATTGATTGTTAAGCTTCTTTAAAGGTCTGAAGCAGAGCTGTTAGCTATGTGACCTTGAGTAGACTGCCTTAGGTTCCAAGTTCTCTAGAAGAAATATACTTTTTAGAAATAAAAAAAAAAAACAGAAAAAAATACTCCAATGTGGCATATAAGAGGTTCTAATAATCGTTCTCATCAGCTCTCTAAATGTTTCGAGTGTTTTGATTTTTCATTTTAAGGGGTTCTCATTTAACAGCATGCTTCTTATCAACTTCTATCGTGTTGGTAAATTTTTATCATGTGATAAAAATTACTTAAAAGTAAAGGCTCAAAAACGCGAAAAAATTGCCAAAAATTACACTTTTTCAAAGTGAATTCCATCAAAATAATAAGACTTTTCGCAAATAATAAGACTTTGATCAAACACATTTTATTTTGAAATTAAAAGACATCCAAATCTACCTAAATTTGAAAATTCAAATCAGTAACGGCTTTATTCAGTGGTGGATTTAAGGTTAAGGGCGTCATGGGCAAGCATATTATCAGCACCCCTGTATTAGAAATAACTACCGCGCCTTAGAAAAACGCTTTAAAATGGGGGCCAAGATAAAAAGGAATAAGTTTACATGAGATCGAAAGATACTGCGAAACCTTTTTCCACAACAAGTTATTTCAAGAAATGGTGATGTTGGTTGACCTCCTGACTGCTCCGGTCTTCTTTTTGTGGGCACATCAGAAAAGCAAGGTTTATGCAAACAAACTGGTAACGCTTGAGCAACTCAAACCAAATATTCGTGATGAAATTAATGAAATAAACGTGACAAGTGTAAGAACACCAGAATGTAATGAAAAGTGTGCTCCAAAGGGTTCGCATTACTGAGACTAATAGAGGCAGGCATTTAACTGATATTGTATTCCAATTCCGTACATAATTTCCGTATTGCCCGTAGCTTAGTGGTTAGGTGCGTTGGCTGCTAAGCAGAACGTGCATAGCGTCGTGGGTTCGAGTCCTACTCGTGCCTATAGTTCTTATTTCATCTTTCACAGGCACTGCCTCTTGCGAAGAACTGACAAAACTTCCAAGACCATCAATCTGTCATGAAAAATTGCTTCTCAACTTTGCCGTTCGGAATCGGCCCGTCAATTCTTCACACGCACCAAGAGAATTGTTGATAAGAGTAAGCCACTTAGGCCTTGGCTCTTCAAGAGCTATCGCGCGACTCTATTTATTTATTGTTTTTTTTTACATAATTTCCGAAATTGAATGAAAAATATAAGATCTTTCATTTACTCTTAAAGAGGTTAGATTAAACCGGCGGACACCTTGCACTTAGAGTAGAAAATGGAGGTTTTTTTTCCGTCAAATTTTTTGCCATCCGCCAATGAAATTCGATCATTACGTTAAAACTTACAAAAAACACTTCAAGAAATTAGAAGAAAGCTAAATCGATTATTGAGTAGACAAATCGGATAGGCAAACCGAGTTGACACTTTAAAATGGATTTACTCAGGAGCGATTTTTATTTTAACATAGGTAACTACTGAGGTTCGAGTTCATAAGTTTGCTTCATTATTAATCACATATGCATGAACTCGCTTTAGGGGCCACTTGTAAAAATCACTGCATCCGTGCGCCCCTTTGTTGCCTCGCGCCTCTTTACACATGCCTAGTTTGCCTTTGGGATAATACGCCACTAGCTTTATTAGTTTGGCGGAAGTAGATGCATTTAGTTTAAATTTTAAAATATTTCCTCTGCAGTTGGTTGGCGCTTCAAGCAAATTTTTCAGTTTAAGTCCAAGGAACTTTGAAGTTGAAGTGTAATGAGTGCGTTCAACTAATTTTTCCCAAATCTGAAGATACTTTAATTTTCTATTCAAACATTCAAACTTAAGTTTGGAACAACAACAAGCCTCTTTAGCTGAGAAAGCGAAGCATATTAACCTGTACCTACCTATCCGTAGTTTACTGCTTACTGGCTAGGTAGAAGGCATGGGTTTGAATGCTTCTTCTATGTTAAATGCTTAAATAATTTAATCATTTAATAAATTTCATTTTTAATGGATGTTGGTCCTTGCTAAAAACTGACAAAGCTTCCAAGAGTCCTCTTTGACTTGGTAAACTCAGCTGTTCGGAACTACAACCCAAACTCCATACACTCAAAGAAAATAAAAAAAGTTTGTATTTTTACTAAAGACCCATTAAAAAGTGTTTTTCGAACAGAGACACTCAATCAAAATGCCAAATCGCTTTCAAAAAGCTTTCAAAGCACTTAAGCAAAAAGTGGCTATCGTTCCTGCTGCTTGGCTCAAATTATACCAGTTATTATACAATTCACGTAATTGGTAAATACCTCGTTGCCACATATGAACTATTGAGTACCTAAATATTTATGCCCATCAACCCAACAATGGGAATGTTTATTACCACTCTACCCATACAGCAAACATCAAACTTGTCATTATTTCGTACGCTTTTCCAAGGTTGAACGGTTATTGGCAGTGTGCGCAATCTCACGACGGACACGAACGTGAAGGTGCATTGCAATCACAATTAAATGTGCGTAAGCTGTCAATCACGTATATCATTCTGTGTTGACAGCGGACAATAGCCCACAAAAATCAGAGTGTCAGAGATGCTCGCAATCGGTTAACCTTGAAAATCATCCTTGTCCATAGGGTGGTGGAACTTGCACGTTTCCGAGCCATGTGTGACAGAAAATAACTGTCTTAATCTCATAGGATTGAATTAGTTATTTATTGCTCTCAAAAGTTGCTTGCATGTAATTTATTTGACATCCATTATTCTAAACAGTGCTAATTGCATCGTAAACACAGAACCATATAAAGGTTATGACAATGATCACAACAATTATTTGGCTTTGATTTGTTAAGTGCATCTCAATGGGTTTTTTTTTCTGCAATCTCGTACGTCGCGTCACGTTACTTTGTGTTTTCAATTTGTCATCGCGACAAATGAACGTCGCTATGTTAACGTTTATGACTTTTAATTTCGGTTATGTAAGAAATTAAAGTAAAAGTCAACAGAAAAAAAACCCGATGGCCATAAATGAGGGATAACCTCTCATTAAATAAGAAGTGTGTTCTCCGTCTGACTTATAATTGAAGACAAAATGCTGTTTAGCTAAAAGGTTTATGGTTTGACGGCAGAAAACGGGTTGGTTCATAATATGAATGAATATTGACGTTTCCGATTCCTTTGGTTAAAGATTCGCTGCGGTGTCTTTAAGCTTCTTATGAAGAGCAAAGTCGCAGCGCAGGGACATTTTGAATGGACTTGATAAGTTCTTGACGAACGGCTTCAGACGTTTTTGCCACTTCTGCTCTAGATTCATCATTTGCAGAGTTCTTGCTCAAATGCATGGGGTAACAGGTGCCCATTCAAACAAGAGCTTGTGTGTCCTGTAGAGGAACTCAAACAATACCTTGGAGAGTTATGCAGATAAGAAAGAAAAACCTTTGAACACGTTATAAATAAAAGAAAAATCGTCTTTAAACTTGATAATTGACCTAGCGATGCTATTTCTCGAACCCTTCTCAAAGATACGTTTTATCTATTTCGGAAAAGTAGGCCTCCATAATGGCGATGGCGTCCTTGTTCCACTCAAACTACTACCCGGCGAGTGTCGTTTTCAGGTGTGGAAACAATGTTATGTATTTGTAACCAATTCCTTCTGGACAATATCGAAATGTGAGTCGATGCATTATAATTGTGGAAAATCACTTTTATCTTTGCCGCTGGGACATTCTTATCTTCGCCTTCTTCAGAACACGTTCGCCGACTTACTTACTTACTTAAGGTGGCGCTACAGTCCGTTGTGGACTTGGGCCTCAATCAACAGTCTCCGCCAGCCAGCTCGGTCCCTGTCTCCAGTTTTGCACTCCAAGTTGATTAAGGTCATCTTCCACTTGAGTGTGCCACCTGAGTCACGGTCTTCCTCTCTTCCTACCTCCCTCGGGAATAGTGTCGAAGGCTTTCCGGTACAAACCATTCAGCGAGACTAAGGAAAATACTCTCCAAAGTAAGCACACCCGTAGGCTCCCTAAAAGGACCTAATAATCAATGGACAGAGTCCTGTCAAGAAAGCCTAAAACACACTTCCCAGGATGCAACGCAGGCTCAGATAACGAGTCAACAAACAACTTATACTCGGTACTTGAAATCCCTAGGGAAATTTTAGCGAAAGAAAAGTTAATATGGGCTATTAACTCATTCTCTCCTTACAAATCCCCAGGTCTTGACGGCATCTTCCCCTTGATGCTGCAAAAAAGCAGTGAAATCATCACTCCACACCTAATGAACATATTCCATAACAGTCTTAAGTTAGGAAACGTTCCGAAGGCTTGGCGTGAAGCCAAAGTTGTCTTCATACCAAAAGCTGGCAAGCCCAGTCACACAGAACCAAAAGACTTCAGACCTATCAGTCTAACCTCTTTTGCACTCAAAACACTTGAGAGATTAATCGATATGCATATCCGTAGCTTATAGCCGGAATCCATATCACCATTTCAGCACGCCTATACAAAAGGCGAAAACAGCCCTACACTGAGCAGTTAGAACAATAGAGAAGTCACTTGCGGTAAAAGAATATACCCTGGCATCTTTTCTTGATATCGAAGGAGCATTGAACAATGTCCACAACAGTGCCATAGAAAAAGCCCTCACTGACCTTAAAATAGAACCTACACTTTATAAAATGGATCACGTGTATGTTGAAAAGCAGACAAATCCATTGTGAACTAGGAAACTGTGATATTAAGATGTACACATCTAGAGGGACTCCACAAGGCGGAATCCTCTCACCTCTTTTTTGGACTTTGGTGATGAATGAAATTCTCATCAAACTCAAGAACAATGCTGTCAGAGTTATAGCATATGCCGACGGCTTAGCGCTTCTGGCAACGGGTAAATACCTGACCACTGTAAGCGAACAATTAGAAGGCGCATTAACTATGGTCAGTGACTGGACCAAGAAATGCGGTCTCAAGGTTAACCCCCTGAAAATGGAATTGGTACTTTTCACCAGCAGAAGGAAAATACCTTCTTTTGAAATACCAAAAATTGATAACACGGAGTTATCTTGGACTAGAAACTAAACTGCCATGATTGCACTCTACTCGTGTAATAGGATTCTAGGAAGAAATTGGGGGCCAAATCCTAAGATAATCATGTGGATGTACACAGCCATTGTTAGACCCATTATAACTTATGGCAGTTTGGTTTGGTGGCAAGCTCTGGAGAAATCCGCGAACTTAAAAACCCTTACCAAAGTACAAAGAATGGCATGCATTAGCACTACGGGGGTGATGAGGACTACCCTAACTGCGGGCCTCGAAGCGATCCTAAATCTCACCCCCATAAACTTATTCGTACAAGAATCAGCCGCAAACAGCGCTCTTCGACTTTGTCAGACCAATATTTGGAGATCTAATCAATACGGCCATACCACGATTCTTACAAAATATGTTCGCAACAATGTTTGTACGGATTACATGACCCTTTATTTAGGCTTCAATAAAAATTTTACTACCAGCTTCCCCAATACAATAGAGAAGATTGGGAAAACAGTGTACCCTACACTAATGGATCGAACTTTACCATCTTTACTGATGGTTCGAAAATGATAACTGAATGGGGGGCAGGTTTCTACACAGAAATATCTTAGCCTTGCCAGTTCATTCTGACTTCCCGACCATAGCAGGGTCTTCCAAGCTGAGATCTTGGCAGTGAAAAAAGCTGCTAATCAAATATCCATGATGGCGATATCACACGCTGATATCACCTTTTTCATTGATAACCAAGCAGCAATAAAAGCGATCTCTGCCTTGTAAATCAAGTCAAAGCTTGTTTCTTGCTGTCGTGAAGAGCTAAGGGTTCTTGGTATGCAGCACAACGTAAGACTCTGCTGGGTTCTCGGTCACAGTGGTGTGCCAGGAAACGAAACAGCGGATGAGCTTGCAAGAGAAGGCTCGGTACTTGATGCCTCCCTCATAGACCATAACATCTGAATCCCTCAATGCGAATTAAAAAGAAATATCAGTAAATATATCATTCAAAAAGCAAATGATAGATGGAACCTACTAGAAACCTGCAGTAACACCAGGAAACTCTGGCCTTATTATGACAAGAAAAAATCCGATAAGATTTTACTTCTCAAAAAACCGTCCCTAAAATCCCTCATAAGTGTGATAACGGGACATAATCTACTCGGCTACCACAAAAAGAAGATGGGGCTTAGTACAGATGACACATGTAGAGGCTGCGGCGATGAGGTAGAGCACGAAAACACAGCTCACTTCCTATGCCACTGGCAATCGCCTACTGAACTTTGTCAAGTCCACCGAATGACTCGACCAACCATAGAATTCATATGTCAAATCACTTTTTCAGAAGTTACAATACTTCAGGGTATCACAAAGCATCTATATTCACTTTCCTCTCGAAACAGCCTAAGGCACTTTCATCCGATTTTGTCAAGGTCCATGCTTCATGCACCATACAACAGGACTGGGATGATGACGGCTTTGTACATTTTAACCTAGTGGCTCGAGAGAGGGTTTTCCACTCAATTGCTTTTGTGTCCAAGAACACGCTTAGCAAGAGTATCTCGTCTGATCTCGGCGCTGGTGTATGTCCGTTTTAGCGAGCCTAGGTGACAACTCCTCTGCTGCCTCGAAGTTGAATGCGTCTATTGTGACGTTCTGTCCGAGCCGTCGGTGTTGGGTGTCCTTCCTCGAAGACAGCTAAACCCTTATTTACCGCTAAACCCATTTTGGCGCTTCTGTCTCAATTCACACAAAGGCGCCATCTCACGTTCGCCGACTGAAGTCCATTATCCCAGCTGTTCTTTGATCTCCGGTGTGTACCAGACTGTCATGAAGAGACGAACAGCTCTTGTTGTCCGAAGTGAGAAAATGTAATTTCAAAAAAAAAGAAAAAATCAAAAACTTTCCTTAAGGTACCGTCTACATTATTCAATACTTCTATAATCCTTAAGGATTATTACAAAAAAAAAAAAAAAATAGAGTGGCGCGACAGCTCTTGAAGAGCCAAGGTGGCTTACTCTCATCAACAATTCTCTAGGTGCGTGTGAAGAATTGAGGGGACCTACAATTTAACGCCGATTCCGAACGGCAGTTGAGAACCACTTTTTCATGACAGATGATATTCTTGGAAGTTGTGTCAGTTCTTCGCAAGAGGCAGTGGCCGTGAAAGACGAAATAAAAATTATGCGCACGAGTAGGACTCGAACCCACGACGTTCTGCCTAGCAGCCAACGCTCCTTACCACTATGCTACGGACACTAAGGATCAGAAAACAAAATTTCTAATATCGCTTGATAGGACGATGTTTGCCGCTAGTTACTTCTAATATACAAACACAAAGGTGCGAAATTAGCAAAAATAAAGATCAAGAGGTGAACAGAATGCGTCGACCAGCTGAACTTTTGTTGAACTCTTTTGACATATCCATAAAAATTTCAGCTGTTATTTTCTTCGTTGGGCGACGGGCGACGGGCGACGCATGCCATTCACTTTAAAATCAAATAAAATGGCAACGCTATCCAACATTCAAAACACAAAACAAATAATTACAGTTAACTTCAAAAGGAGTCAAGTAATTCCTCAATAAAAATTGAGCAAGAATTTGTCCAATAAATTTAATACTTTTCGTTGAAAAAGTTAAACATTTTCGTAAGTCCCCGCCATCGTGCGTCGCATTCAGTGCGTTAACCTGTTTTCAAGACAACAAAACCGTTATTGTAATCTAGGTCATTATACCTTTTACCTCACTTGCACCGAAATCAAACTCTCACATAACTCATTATCATTATGCAAAGAATACATCGTTGGTGCTTCAAGGTCGCTACAGCGATCGTGGCCGAAAAGAAAGCCGACCTTGACTATGGTAAACGATAAGTTTATTTTCAGTCACAGATCACGACGACCAACCAGCCACTGATCGAATATTTTAATTTTTATGTTAAACGTACGATGATGATGGAATCACTTTTGGGGATTTTGTCTTGAGAAAAGGTAAGTTTCGAGCCGACAAACGATGAACAATGATCAACTTCGCATCGCACGATGAATGACGCACGAGCTTACTAAATCAGCAGCAATTAACTATTTCGAACCTATCGAGATCCATCAGTTGACTTGATTTCAGTTTGTTCAAACATTTTTGTTTTCATTGTAGTTGAAGGAACCCTTTTTTGTTATTTGTTTGTGTTTACCCTTTTCAAGAGAAAAGATGATCAGCTAGCTTCGCGCGAAACCAAGTCCGAGACGAAACGTAAAGTCGCCGAGTTAATATGCAAATAATGTATAGTAAGTAGGTAAACGAAGCAATAGTATTACCTCATATTTTTAGTGTGTGTTTTTTTATTTGAAATGTTTTTGTCTGTGGGGCAAAGAAATATTTACATTTTGTAAATAATGATGATGATAACTCATCTGCAAATAAAAAAATGTAAATTCCTTAAAATTGATAGGTTTGACTTTTTGTGTGAACAGTGGAAATATTTAAAACTAATGAGAATGACCATCAATTGAGTTTGAGATTTTAGAAGGATTGGGATAACCTTTTCACTTTAGACTCAGAACCGTATTTTTGACAGTTAGATTTTATATTTTTCAAAACCTTTAAGGGATGCCAGCTGCTCTCCCCCAGGGGCCCCAGGAAGACTGGCCTTATTTTCATATACCATAATGCTGTTTATTTACTTACTTACTTAATTATGCTGGCGCTACAGTCCAAGTCGGACCAGGGCCTCACCCAACAAACTTCTCCAGCCAATTCGGTGCCTAGCTAGATATCTCCAGTTTCGCACGCCAAGTTGGTTCAGACTTCCGGTCCTGTACCACCTGAGTGCTCCACCTCAGCCGCAGTCTTCCTCTTCTGCGACGTCCTTTTGGGTTGGAATCGAAGACTCTACGAGCTGGAGCATTATTTTTCATTCGCTCAGCATGACCCAACCACCTAAGTCGTTGGACCTTAACTTTTCTGGCTAGGTCAGTGTCGCTGTACAGCTCGTACAGTTCTTGGTTGAATCAGGACAGGACCAAAAATCACTCGAAGAATTTTTCTCTCAAAGCAGCCCAAAGCGTTTTCATCGCATGTTGTCATGGTCCATGTCTCTGCACCATACATGAGGACCGGGATGATGAGGGTTTTGTAGAGTGTCACTTTAGTTGCTCGGGAGAGGACTTTACTACTCAATTGCCTTCTAAGTCCAAAGAAGCAGCGATTGGCAAGAGTGATTCTTCGTTTGATTTCAGCGCTGGTATTGTTGTCTGAGTTGATAGCGGATCCCAGGTAGACAAAGTCCTTAACTACCTCGAAGTTAAATCTGTCTATGTTGACGTTTGCTCCAAGACGTCGATGTTGGTAGTCCTTTCTTGTCGACAGCATTAACTTGGTCTTGCCCTCGTTAACCGCTAGACCCATCTTCCTGGCCTCCGTCTCAAGGCTCACAAACGCTCCACTGACATCACGCTGTGTTCTTCCAATTATGTCAATGTCGTCTGCGTATCCTAGTAGCTGGACGGACTTTTGAAAGATTGTGCCTCTGGTGTTGACGTTGGAGCTTTGCACAATCTTTTCAAGAATGATGTTGAAGAAATCGCATGACAACGCATCGCCTTGTCTAAAACCTTTTTTGACATCAAAAGCGTCCGTTAGGTTTTTTCCGACCATGATGGAACAGCGTGAATTTTCCATTGTCATCTTACACAGACGGATGAGTTTTTCTGGGATGCCAAAACTAGACATTGCTCTATATAGTTGGTCTCTATAGACGCTGTCATACGCGGCCTTGAAATCGATGAAAAGGTGGTAGGTATCGATTTGAAGTTCCTGGGTCTTCTCCAAGATCTGCCGTAGGGTGAATATTTGATCGATGGTGGACTTTCCGGGTCTGAAGCCACACTGATAAGGACCTATCAGGTTGTTGACGAAGGGCTTCAAACGTTCACACAGCACGGCAGACAAGATCTTATGGGCGATATTAAGGAGACTTATACCTCTGCAGTTGGTGCAGTTCAGGGGATCCTTTTTTGAGGATCGGACACACGATGCCCGATGTCCTCCCACCAAATTTTGCGGATGAGCTGGTGCATGCTCCTAACCAAGGTTCGGCGGCTAGTGCATCTGCTCCAGCGGCTTTGTTCGACTTAAGTTTAGATATCGCTATCTTCACTTGGTCAATGTCGGCTTGGAAAAGTGGTCATTCCATATCCTCAGCACTGAATGCGGTTCCACTACGATGTTCCCATGATGGTCTCTACAGGCTTCAGTTCGGAGTGTATAAGCCCAGGAGGTTTGTTTCACCTTTTTGTAGAACTTTCGAACCTCATTCCTGTTGTGACATCCCTCTATATCCTCTATCACGAGCTTCTGATGCTCCCTTTCATTCTTTCTGAAAAAGTTTGTGTTCCTCTCTCCTTTTCTGCTCGTAGAGCTGACGAGGTGATTTCAACGATGTGGTTGCACGTGCGTGGATTTGGATAAGTAATGTCCAGTTGACTCGGAAGAAAAGAGCATCCGCAGTTTCTCAGCTCGAAGATCTAGAAGATTCTCGGGCCAAGAACAACACTTTCTAGTTTCATGTTCCGGACATGGGCTTTTCGAAACAGTGAAGGAAAACTAGTCGCCGCATCACAGGGAATTGAAGATGTTTTTAAGCAGAACTTCCAACAGCTGCTGAATGCGCAAAATGTCGAGTGAGCTAATGACGAAGGAGAAGCAAGACCAGTCAATGAGAACCAGTCCCAGCCCCCAGCCCAGAAGAGGTAAAAAGAGTCATCCAAAAGCTAAAAAATAACGCCTCTTCAGATGGCATACCTGCAGAACTATTTTAATATGGAGGAGGCGTTTTGATAAACCGCATGCACCAGGTCATCACCAAAGTGTGGGAGGAAGAATCCATGCCCACTGACTGGTCGATAAGCTCCATACATAACCCATCTACAAAAAAGGCGATCCGATGTCATGCAAAAACTACCGTGGCATATCCCTACTTTATGTTGCATACAAAATCCTATCCAACGTACTGTGTGAGCGTCTTAAACCGTTCTGCAACACAATAAGCGGCACGTAACAGTGTGGCCAGGCCAGGCAGAACAGCGATAGACCAAATTTTCACACTGATGTAGATCCTGGGACAGACCAAAGAATTTCAAGTCGAAACCCACCATCTTTTCATCGACTTCAAAACTGCTTATGTTAGCATCCACCGCCAAGAGTTATTCCAATCATGCGCAGGGTTAAGACAAGGAGACACACTGTAATGTAACTTCTTCAACATTATCCTTCAACAAGACCACCCAGCTCCTAGGCTATGCGGACGACATTGACATCATCGGTCGATCCAAGAGAGCTGTGCTTGAGGCCTTCACAGCGATTGAAAAACAGGCGAAACTCGTTGGTCTCGATGGGAATGAGGACAAAACAAAGTACATGCTATCAACAAACAAAGCAACATCTGTCCACCGCCTACGACAAAACGTCACTGTTGGTAGCAGCAATTTCGAGGTAGTTAAAGAGTTCACCTACCTTGGAACAAACATCAATCTCACAAATGACATCTTAGTGGAGACCTGAAGAAGAATTACCCTAGCGAACCGCTGCTGCTTCGGGTTGGCCAAACAACTGGGTTCAAAACTCCTCATTCGAAAGACAAAGTGTCTGCTATACAAAACTTTGATTTTACCAGTCCTACTCTACGGCGCCGAGTGCTGGACGATAAGTAAAAAAGGGGAATTGATACTGGGCACTTTCGAGAGAAAAATTCTTCGACGGATTTTCCGTCTCGTTGGTGACGATGGCGAATGAAGAAGAAGGTTCAACCGAGAACTGTATGAGCTGTACAAAGATGTGGATGTATTCCAGAAGGCCAAGAAAAGACGACTACATTGGCTCGGCCACATCGAGCGAATGGACGACAACGCTCCAGCCAAGGAAGTCTTCTCATCCCAGCCCCCAGGTTCGAGACGACAAGGAAGACCGAACCTACGGTACAAGGACCAAGTGACTGCGGATGCCAGTGCGCTTGGTTTCGGCGACTGGAAAGTGCATGCGAGGGACCGTTCACGATGGAAGTCTGCAGTTTCTCACGCTGAAATCCTTCATTGATTGTGAGGCGGATAAGTAAGTAAGTTAGTAAGCAATTATTTTGAGAAGATTTATTTGCAGTGATAAATTAAGTAGCCATCAAATTTAAAAAAAATGTGTTGTTACTAGTATTAACACTCATCAATAAGCAATATTTAGATACTCGAAGAGAATAATACAGAACATGAACAGAATTATTCATTCCGATACATGGCCTATGTGCCAAAAATCAGCTACTTATATTCGACTCAGGAATTTTCCTTCGTATTTGTATATCTTTATTAATAAATAATTAACTCTGGCTTTTTTTTGGAGGCCAACTTAATTAATTCTCTTAAATCAGAGACAATATATCAATAACCTGCCTTCAAATTTAAATTTTTATTTTGCGTTCTTCAGATAGGTACACAATCATTCCAAAAATCATGTAAATTTACAAACGAGTGTGTTAAATATTTTGTGACTATCTGGCTATGTATATGGCTTGAATGAATTAATCACAAGCCGTGAGCCATGGTTTTGCAAACGATGTTTTGAGAAATATTTAAATTTCGATTGTTTACATTATTTGCATTTGACATATGCTTTCGTCATGTATCTGCGTTGAAGTTGAAGCAAATTGTTTCGAATTACGATGCCAAAACGAACGAGAATCGAAACGTATCGAATGTCTAATTGACATTCGTTTTGTTTCGTTCACGAGCTTTATTTTGTTTACAATATTTTACCGGATGGAAGTGTTTACGTTGATCGATGTTGAGTCTGAGGCTGTACCTAGCTATCGTGTGCACTTCAGTAAATTATTTTTAAATTCTAATGGTAATTAATTATGGTAATGAAGGGTCATTTTCTTTACACTTTTATTTAAAAAAAAAATAAATAGAGTGGCGCGACAGCTCTTGAAGAGCCAAGGCCTAAGTGGCTTACTCTCATCAACAATTCTCTAGGTGCGTGTAAAGAATTGAGGGGACCTACAATTTTACGCCAATTCCGAACGGCAAAGTTGAAAAGCACTTTTTCATGATAGATGATACTCTTGGAAGTTTTGTCAGTTCTTCGCAAGAGGCAGTGTCCGTGAAAGATGAAATAAAAACTTTGGGCCCGAGTAGGATTCGAACCCACGACGTTCTGCTTAGCAGCCCACGCACCTAACCACTAAGCTACGAACACTACACTTTTATTTAGTCAATTAATATTTGAATGGAACTTACACATGACAGTGTGAATATTCTCGGCCTTAAATTTCAGAAAGGACTTCCAGTTTGTTGTCCTTCTTTTCTTTATTTTCCTGTGTCTGTTTAAGTTACTGAACTCCTGGTAAACGGTTGGACCGATTTTAATGAAATTTCATGTGTCTATTGGGTGTTCCCTTCTTATCGGAACACCCCAATAGACACATGAAATTTACATAAGAAAAATAAACATATTTGAAAAACGTCGTATTATTGTTGAATATTTTTGGAAACAAAAAGGAATCGCATGGGGCCAAATCAAGAGACTAAATCGTCCGTGCGTCGCGTTGATGGAGATCTGAAAACGTTATCATAAAGGAAGAGCACTTTTATCCACCAATTAGGCCTTTTTTTTTAAATAAATGAATAACTTACTTACTTATGTTGGCACTACAGTCCAGGTCGCACGAGGGCCTCACCCGAAAACTTCTCCAACCAACTCGGTCCGTAGCTAGCTGTCTCCAGTTTTGCACTCCAAGTTGGTTCAGGTCCTCTACCACCTGTTTGCTCCACCTGAGTTGTGGTCTTCCTCTTCTGCGACGTCCTTCCGGATTGGATTCGAAGACTCTACGAGCCGGAGCATTATTTTCCATTCGCTCAACATGACCCAACCATCTAAGTCGTTGGACCTTTACTTTTCTGGCTAGGTCAGTGTCGCTGTACAGCTCGTACAGTTCTTGGTTGAATCTTCGTCTCCATTCTCTATTAAGGCAGACAGGAACAAAAATCACTCGAGGAATGTTTTTATCGAAGCAGCCCAAGGCGTAGTCATCAGATGTTGTCATGTCTCTGAACCATACATTAGGACCGGGATAATAAGACTTTGTAGAGTGCCACTTAAGTTGCTCGGGAGAGGGCTTCATTACTACTCGATTGCTTTCTAAGCCCAAAGAAGCAGCGATTGGCAAGAGTGATTCTTCGTTTGATTTCAGCGCTGGTGTTGTTGTCTGAGTTGATAGCGGATCCCAGGTAGACAAATCCTTAACTACCTCGAAGTTAAATCTGTCTATGTTGACGTTTGCTCCAAGACGTCGATGTTGGTAGTCCTTTCTTGTCGACAGCATTTACTTGGTCTTGCCCTCGTTAACCGCTAGACCATCTTCCTGGCCTCCGTCTCAAGACTCACAAACGCTCCACTGACATCACGCTGTGTTCTTCCAATTATGTCAATGTCGTCTGCGTATCCTAGTAGCTGGACGGACTTTTGAAAGATTGTGCCTCTGGTGTTGACGTTGGAGCTTTGCACAATCTTTTCAAGAATGATGTTGAAGAAATCGCATGACAGCGCATCGCCTTGTCTAAAACCTTTTTTGACATCAAAAGCGTCCGTTAGGTTTTTTCCGACCATGATGGAACAGCGTGAGTTTTCCATTGTCATCTTACACAGACGGACGAGTTTTTCTGGATGCCAAAACTAGACATTGCTCTATATAATTGGTCTCTATAGACGCTGTCATACGCGCTTGTAATCGATGAAGTAGTTCGATTTGAAGTTCCTGGATCTTCTCCAAGATCTGCCGTAGGGTAAATATTTGATCGATGGTGGACTTTCCGGGTCTGAAGCCAAACTGATAAGGACCTAGGTCTAGGACCAGGTTGTTGACGAAGGGTACAAACGTTCACACAGCTCGGCAGATAAGATCTTATAGGCTATGTTAAGGAGACTTATACCTCTGTAGTTGGTGCAGTTCAGGGGATCTCCTTTTTGAGGATCGGGCATACGATGCTGAGGTTCTATTCATCGAGCATGCTTTTCTCCGACCAAATTTTGCAGATGAGCTGGTGCATGCTCCTAACCAAATCATCTCCTCCTGCTTTGTGCAGTTCGGCGGCTAGCCCGTCTACTCCAGCGGCTTTGCTAGACTTAAGCTTATATATCGCTATCTTCACTTCGTCCATATAGGGTGGGTTTTGCTCGTCATCGCCATTATACAGCTAGGAGAGTGGTCTTTCCATATACTCAGCACATGACTGCGGTTCCACTACGATGTTCCCATAATGGTCTCTAGAGGCTTCAGTTTGGGGTGTGTAAGTCCTGGAGGTTTGTTTCACCTTTTTGTAGAAACTTTCTGAGAAGTTTGTGCTCTTGTTTAGCTCATCGTCCAACCAGGGGTTTCGTTGTGGTGGCCGTGTAAACCCTAGTACTTCAGAGGAGGCATCTCTGATGGCTTCTTGGCAGTGTTGCCACTATTTCTCTATATTTTGTGCTGGCAGCAAAGGACTTCTGAGGAGATTTTCGGAGACACGATTGGAAGAGGATCTACCAATCTCTTGCGATTGCAGCCGTTTGACGTCGAATTTCCTCCTAGCATTTTCGCGTGTTGCCCTTGATCAGGATATCCCCATTCCTACCTTGTCTATAACAAGTTAGTGGTCCGAGTTGACGTTGGCAGGTCGGAATGAGCGGTCATCTTGCATGCTACAGAAGTGACGTGCGTCGATCGCAATGTGATCAATCTGGTTGACGGTTGATTGGTCAAAAGATTTCCATGTTCCCTTGTGGATATCGGGGTGTGGGAAACGCGTACTTGCTACCATTACGTCTCGCTCCGCATCGAAGCTTAAATCCGTTATCGGAGGTGGTATTGTATAGGCTTTGTCATCCGATTATTCCACCAAAGATTTCTTCACTACCCAGCTAAGCATTAAAACTCCAAGGACGATTTTAATGTCATAGCGAGGGCATAGGTCTTGTCGAGGAGCTCGTAGAACTTGTCTTTGGTGTCTTCATCTTTTTCCTCAGTGGGGGCGTAAGTGCAGATCAGGCTGATGTTGGTGAATTTAGACTTGATACGGATTGTCGTAATGCGCTCATTCACTGAGTTGAAACTCAAGACCTTCCTCCTGAGTCGAGTCCCAACTACAAATCCACATCCAAATAGGCTCTGATTTTGTTCCCGGTAGCAGTCGCCGTATTAAATATCGCAGTTTTTTACATAGACCCGGGCCATTCTATCGAATTTTTTGGATGTCAGTTATATCTGCTTTATAGCAATCAAGGGCTTCCGCTATGATAAATAAATAAATGGTAACTTAGTAGAGAAATCAATTTTCAATTCTAGATCCTAGCAATAAAGCGGTAGGTATATTTCTACGCTAAATTTTCTTCAATTTCTATTGAAGTTACATCCATTATCTATTAAACGGAGAACTTCTCGTGGTTAAGACTGAGAACATAATACCCCATAAGACAAGAATGGGTCCCATTATTCGAACTTTTGAAATTTGGAATCACAAAAAAAATATATAATTTTTGTTTTCCCTCGAAGCACATGAACAAGAGTGACTTGACGTTTAGAAATTAAGTGTGTGACCATATTTTCACCGTTTTCTCTGTCATGTCTGACATTTGAAGACAAGACAATGAACACCACAAATGAATTAAATTGATTAAAATTGCCTTTTTCCTAGAATAATATTCTTTCGTAAACTCATTTCTAAGTGCACTGGACTTCATTGTTCACAATCGCTTCAAATTTTACTACTCGTGCACAGTCAAGGCCAAAGAAAATTGGTCTACTTTTTGAAGCAGTTATTATTCCATGTCCCAATGTGGAACAATAAAATTAAGTACCTCGTTGGCATTTCTTTGAAATAGGTACCTGGTACCTACAAGTGACATAAAAAATAACGAAATCAAAACTTAACCTTGATTTATTTGGGATGGACTGTTTTTTTTTCTTGTTAAAAGGTGTTAACTGAAGTAATCAACACGAAAAGATTCACTTGTTATGCGATTTAAATTGATGAGGTTGACCTTTGTTAAAAAAAATTTAAGAAATAAGAAAACAAATATTGCAATATAGCTTTGCATTAAAGCTTATTGTTTGTATGCTTACTGCTGCAGTTTTGACATATATTGAAACGACCGTGAACCAAAAAGAAAAACAAAACTAGGTCCCTTTGTAAACTACGTGAACAGTAGACTTTAATAACGCTATTTGCTATACCTATTTGTTTTATAACAAACGACAAAACAAATCAAGGTAATTGTTTTTCTTTTCATTTCAAACACCTTCTTTACAGATGACTCATTAACCAGGAATTATTTTTGAAAACAAGTTTAACTTGAATTTTCGCAGGATTTGACACAATATCAACAATAATTGATACAAATCAACAATAATTATGATGAATAGAGTTCTTGTACAAGTTATTTTGATTACGTGATTTAATAGAAGTATAAGTTGTTTAAAGAGAATGTAAAAAAGGCTAAGCAATCAAGTTGTTTTTTTGGTATAAAATCTGACAATCTTGGCCAATTTGTTACTTTTAAACGCTTATTTGGTTTTATGGGCACATTCATACAAAAGCTAAGATTTCTAATGATAAAATTATAAGTAAGGGAAAACATCAAACATGAGTGCAAAACTTGGTTTACTTCTTTTTTAGTTACTTACTTATCCGGCTCACAATCCAGCCTTTCATCGTGATCGGTCACTCGCATGCACTCTCTTTTTGTACCATAGGTTCGGTCTTCCTTACCGTCTCGAACTGGGGGCTGGGGTGAGAAGACTTTCTTTGCTGGAGCGTTGTCGTCCATTCGCTCAATGTGGCCGAGCCAATGTAGTCGTCTTTTCTTGGCCTTCTGGACTACGTATTCAAGTCTGAAACCCACAATATAATGCTGGTGTGCCCCAGGGTTCCGTTTTGTCTGTTACTTCTAATCCAATAAATTGTTTCGCTGACGATAGTACCCTTAGCTTCTCATATTCGTTTCCAGATTCACATTCCTCCTCTTCGGATGTGGAACTGCAACAGCAAAATATGATAAGCTCAATAAACTCTGACTTAAACAGCATTGTCCAATGGGCAATAAAAAACAGTGTAGAGTTTAATGCTTCGAAAACTCAATGCTGTCTGGTATCACTTGCATCAATGAGACCGAACATCTCGAGATTATCGGTATGTGCATCACTGACCACCTCTTGTGGACCGAACACATACGCGATGTTCGCCAAAATTTCCTCAAGATGTTTGGGTTTCTTAAAACGGTGCAAGAAATTTTTCTCCCCGTCTGATCTGGCTATTATCTACAAGACTTATATCCGTCCAAGGCTTGAGTACAATACCCATCTTTGGGCTGGTGCTCCAGCTACATACTTAAGCCCCTTGGATAGTAAACAAATATGAGCAGTAAGAATGATTGGTGACAGAGACATCACCAACTCATTCACCTCATTGGAACACCGTCGTAACGTTTCGTGTCTCTCTTTGTTTTACCTTTACTTCTATGGTAATTGCTCTAGTGAAATAGTCAGTTGCATTCCACCCCTTAAACAATTCCACCGTAATACCCGCGCTTCCAGGAATGCCCATCAGTTTACCCTCGAGCCCAATTTCGGTCGTACGCTCAAGTATAGAGAATCGTTCTTTAGCCGTACTACGCGAGTGTGGAACTCTCTTCCACACTCTGTCTTTCCCGATCATTGCAGTGTTCAGGAATTTAAGAGCAATGTACACCGGCACTTCCTCTCCAATCACTTCCCTCTTTCCTAAAGCACTCACTGTGTCTATGGCATAATAAGGGTATAAGAAATCCCTTGAGTGTGTGTTTATTATAAAAAAAAAAAAAAACATCCACATCTTGGTACAGCTCATACAGTTCTCGGTTGAACTTTCTTCTCCATTCACCATCGTCGCATACGGGACCGAAAATCCGTCGAAGAATTTTTCTTCTCGAAAGTGCCCAGTATCAATTCCCTTTTTTACTTATCGTCCAGCACTCGGCGCCGTAGAGTAGGACTGGTAAAATCAAAGTTTTGTATAGCAGACACTTTGTCTTTCGAATGAGGAGTTTTGAACCCAGTTGTTTGGCCAAACCGAAGCAGCAGCGGTTCGCTAGGGTAATTCTTCCTTGGATCTCCACTAAGGTGTCATTTGTGGAATTGATGTTTGTTCCAAGGTAGGTGAACTCCTTAACTACCTCGAAATTGCTGCTACCAACAGTGACGTTTTGTCCTAGGCGGTGGACAGATGTTGCTTTGTTTGTTGATAGCATGTACTCTTTGTCCTCATTCACATCAAGACCAACGAGTTTCGCTTGTTCTTCAATCGCTGTGAAGGCCTCAAGCACAACTCTCTTGGATTGACCGATGATGCTTATGTCGTCCGCATAGCCTAGGAGCGGCGTAGATTTGTTGCAGATAGTGTTTTCCGTGCTGAAACCTGCCTTGCGCACAATGTGCTCCAGGACTATGTTGAAGAAGTCACATTACAGTGTGTCTCTTTGTCTAAACCCTGCGCATGTTTGAAACAACTCGGATGAGTTGTTAACCATATGCACCCTGCACTGCGTATTGTTTAGCGTCATGCGGCACAGCTGTTCTGGATCCCGGATTCAGACATCGCCATCATAAGCTCTTGGCGGTGGATGCTATCATAAGCAGCTTTGAAGTCGATGAAAAGATGGTGGGTTTCGACTTGAAATTCGTTGGTCTTTCCCAGGATCTGCCTCAGTGTTAATATTTGGTATATCGTTGTTCTGCCTGGCCTAAAGCCACACTGGTATGTGCCGATTATTGTGTTGAAGAACGGTTGAAGACGCTCGCACAATATGTTGGATAGGATTTTGTATTCAACATTAAGCAAGGATATGCCACTGTAGTTTTGATATAGGATCGCTTTTTTTGTAGATGGGTTATATATGATGCTTATCGACCAGTCAGTGAGCATGCATTCGTCCTCCCACACTTTGTTGATGACCTGATGGTGCTTTCGGTTCATCAATACACATCCTCCATATTTAAAGAGTTCATGCCATCCGACAAGGCGTTATTTTTCAGCTTATGGATAGCTCTTTCTACCTGTTCTGCGCTGGGGGCTGGGACTGGGTCTTCATTGACTGGTCTTGCTTTTCTTTCGTCATTAGCTCGCTCGAAATTTTGTGCTACAGCAGCTGTTGGAAGTGCTGCTTGAAAACATCTACAATTCCCTGTGCTTCGGTGACTAGATTTCCTTCACTGTTTCGAAAAGCCCGTGTCCTGGTTATGAAACCAGAAGGTGTTGTGCTTGGCCCGAGAATCTTCTGGATTTTTGAGTTGAGAAACTGCGGATGCTCTTTTCTTCCTTCGGAGGGTCTTTTTCTCAATTCTCCTTTTTGTTCGGTACTCTTCTCTTGCTGCTCTTGTTTTCCGTTGTAGCATCTGCAAACGTGTATTTTCCGTCTCTCTTTTCAATAACGCGCACTCATCATCATACCACGGGTTCTATTTCGGGGGTGACTGGTAACCTTTGGTGATCTCGGCTACATTTGGTTATTATTTCGCGATATTGGTTCCACAAGGTGTTGACGTTTGTGGTATTTGGGGGGACGGCGGATAGTCACTCACTCAGGCGCTCACTGAAGTCTTTGGCATTATGCGGAATGCCAAGGCAACCGATGTTGTACTTTTTTCTTGGGGCCGCACGTGTTGTTATGTCGTTTGATAGTCGAGCTCTAAACTTAGCCACTACCAGAAAGTGGTTAGAGTCGACATTTGCTCCTCGGAAAGTGCGCACGTTCAAGATGTTGGATGCGTGTCTTGCGCCGATTACACAGGAAAATGTTACACTTTTACACTTAAGCAACGATACAAGATCATTTGCATCGAATCGTGAATACCCCTTATATGAACGCATTCACGTCGAACCAGAGAAATTTTGTATTCTGCAAAAGTTTTTGAGGAGTACAGATCAAAAGTAGTAAAAGAAGAAAATAAAATAGAAATATGAGTGTGACCCATGTGGTCCGCACGACTAATTTCCCAGAGTAGAAAAATAAGTAAAAATATTAGTTATTTGCAAAATTTGCAGCCAATGCAACCCGTTGTAAGTGTACAACTGATGATTTGAGGACATACAATAAGTTCATTGAATAACAGTGGTGCCATCTGTCAAAAAAACTACTTTCCGCAGTAAAACACAGCTTATAAATGTTGTAGTTTTTTATTAGTGAAATAATTTTTCCAATCGGATTATTAATTCCGCAGATTAGAATTTATATGGCAAAACAGCGTTTAGTGGGTCAGCTAGTAATTAAAAATAGTCTTTGATACTCCTGAATATTGTTTCAATAATGCTATTCAGTTTTAACCCTTTCCTGGACTCATACGGACTGTTTTTTCTTATGACCACGAAAATAAAGCCGCTTAAACTAATTTTCAATTGTTTATAACAAATTATTGACAAATAATATATTTTATTACATTGATACACAAGATTGTTTGAACAATTGTTGAAATGTTTGCAGAAATTATCATAATTTTCATTTGGCTTAGTTTTTTTCCATTCCCATTAAAAAACACGGCTAAGCGGATTTCGCTCAAAACCTAATCTTTACAAGACAATACCGCGTCGAACGAGACCAATTTCAAGACAATACGATGAGTGGTTGGCGAGATAATCGAGCTGAAAAAAACCTAAAGGCTGAATCACAAAGACGCTTCGACCTAACGTTTCGTACGTAACGTGACTCCAAACGGAAGCTCTAGTTCAAATATACTAAACTTTTGCTTTGTCTGACAGCTCAACAGCTGTTTAAAAAAGCAGTACACATACAAAATTGATTTATTTTTGAAGCAGCGTTACCACTTGAAAAAAAAATGGAATCGAAATAGATTTGGGAATAAAGAAAAGTTGATTGAAAATAAGCGAAGAAGATTTTAAAATAGTGTATATTATACTGGCCATGGATACATTAGGCCAGTTCCACCTAACAACATCTCACTGAGATCTCAGAGATCTCAGAGATTTTTTAGGTGGAACAAAAAATCTCAGCTGAGAATTGAGATTTTTTTCTGAGATTTCTGAGATGAAAATTTTTTGGATTCGTTTTCTCACTCAGCTATTTTGACGTGACTGACATATGCACAACAACAATTTGTAAGGTAACCATTTTATCTCAATGAGAACTGAGAATTATGTTCCACCAAATGATTTTGCCTCAGTCAAAGTGACATTGAGATCTCAGTGAGATGTTGTTAGGTGGAACTGGCCTATTATATCAAGTTCGTTTGTGTGACAAAAAAAAATTACTATAAATACAATTGTTAATTGTTTGTGTAAAAACAATTGTCAAGTAAACGTAAACTTCATAATGAAGGCTGCGTCGTAATCGCATTCAAGATTTATTGTAAAATGAATAATTCTCATTTCTTTCGGAAATTTTGTTTGGTATACTTCTTATTTGGCCAGAGACGAATACGAATTAAACATATACGATATACCTACTAGTGTCTCCTGTCTAGTACTAGGAATAAAGTCTACGGAGATGGCGGGAAATCGGAAAAACTGAAAATTTATCGCAAATTTGAGTCGAAAAATGAAAAAAGAAAAAAAGAAAAATCGCAGTTTGTTTAATTGCTACAAACTTTAACACTTTTGCAATGGTACTTTTCTCCATGAACAAAGAAAAAGCACTTCTTTTTGCTCCACTTCTTTAATATAAGTTATGCAGGTTCAGTACATGAAACGATTGCATAAACTGTAACTTTCCTACCTTCTTACCTTGCTGTTCCCATACTTCATCACAAAACAGATCACTGACCGGTTCATTGCTCTTAGAGCAAAAATAAACTTCTTTTATTGGGTCAGCCATCAGCCGTCAGCGTCAATCTGTCTTTGTTTATAAAAAAAAAAATATCTCATTTACGTCAGATCTACTTTTACAAACAGCTATTGAATGTGATTGATGACGATGACGGAGTAAGATCGGAGATCTATGAAAAAGCCACTGTGCTCCCATTGATTGTAAACCTATGCTCACATCGCCAAATGCATCACTCATGACTTGGTATTTGAAAATTTCTTTTCACTTTAAATCGGAATCCGAATGTAACCTCGTTTATGAGTTGGTTTGGTGCCGAACGGAATAAACTTCCAAGAGATTCCTATTCACTGGAACAGAACCACAATAAAAGAAGAAAATGTCGGTTTGCATTTTCATTGCTCCAATGGTTTCGACTTCGGGCTTTCGAGTAATAACACGGAAGTGATGCGGCACTGTGTGTTCCGTCCGATATTATTTTGCAGCCACAACAAAAAAGTGCAGCACAAAACAAATGCAATAATTAAGCTCGCTTGAATTCAGCTTTGGTGTTTGTGTGGTTGTAAGGGTAATAAACAGTGCGTTTAGATATCCGACTCACGACTCGATGCGACTCGACGTCTAGCTATAACTATATCATCCAAAACGGGTATAGTGGTTCGTAAACACTGCGATACCTATCTTTTGGCGCCTTACAACGTCACTCTATCTTCGCTCGGTGCGGTTTTGGGTGTAATTTTACAAGCGTTTTTGATTTGCTACTGGATTTGCTGCCCCGGGCGGGACGGCCGGGTGGTGCGGAACAGAGCTGGTTATATTTGAACGCCAAAGCTTGCGTACCTTTATTCCAGAAAATATGAACACTATGTGCTTTGTCCGCTTCGTGCATCTATTTATGCAATATTTGACCACCAAAAAATTGTAGAAATGCCAGGGGAGTGGACGCACAGACGACGGACGTTTGAAGTTTCAAGTTTGTGTGCGTTTGCTTGTGTTGGCTGGACAGTTGGCACATGTCTCTGAGTAACAAGTGTTTGACCTCAATTTTGCAAGAATATGTTTGATACTTGATTTATTTTCGTTGTTTTGATGTTTGTTTTGCTATTGCACAAAAGAAAAATGCATTTTTATTCAAATTTGGGAGGAATTTGATAAATTGGGTGAATGACATATCACAAGGCCAAGGAAGCGCTTATGGAGAGGAAAGAGTAAGATTTTTAAAATCTATAAAGAGTGTCTCAGTAAGAGTGTACTTTTTAAAATTGGAAAATTTTTTTCATGCAAGTGGCAACTCTGAAATTTGACAGCTGTCACCTCTGTTTATTCTGATCATTAAAAATGGAGCGTTTTTCGAAAGAACAACGCGTTATATTTGTAGGTCTTTTACTTTTTCGGCAGTTTTTTGTAAAAACTTCAAACATCGAGGAGTAGGGATGAAATTTTGTGATTCTCCCAAAAAGTAAAAGAACACTTGACAGCCTATCTCCCAAATGCACAAAATTATGTCAAACGTCAACAAAATTTAATGTATTTCTTATGGTTTGACAGAACTTATAAAAACTGCCACAAGAAATTTTTGTGGCTAAAATCGGCAGAAAGGGGAAATGTTTTTCTCCTTCAAAAGTGACAGAACCTACAGAAATCGAGAGTAAAAGAACAGAAAAGTGATAGAATTTGGGAGTTTTTGGCAGTTTTATGGAGTAAAAGAACAAACCCTGTGAAAACTCTTTACAAAAATGTTGTAAGTTACGTAGAAACCGCTCGCAAACTTCGCCAAATTTTCAGTCGAGAAAGTGCACCTAATGTGTCAACCATTCGAAGAGTGGTCAAAAAATTTGAAGGAACTGGGTCAGTTATGGATAGTACCGATCGGCCCTTTGAACATATATTGCTGCTGTAAACGAGAGTGTTGCCGAAAACCCGAAAACATCAATTCGACATCGTTCTCAACAACTTTAAATTTCTCGAAGGACTACGCAGCGAATTTTGACTAAAGTCTTCCACCTTCATGGCTCAAGATTCAGTTAACTCAGGAACTCCAACCAGCAATGCACGGAATGCGCCGTCTATTCGTTCAATGGGGAATGGAGCAAAGTGAAATCGATCCCAATTCGAAAAAAGTCATTTTCTCCGATGAAGTTCATTTCCATATGAATGGCTTCGTAAATAAACAAAATTTCCAAATTTGGGACTCTAATGAACCCGAAGCAATTCCTGAGCTCAAATCGGAAATCCAACGTTTCATCGGCAAGATCCAAATTCATCTCTGATCTCTCTGCAAAACTCATGGAAAATTTCATGAAAAGAGTAATGGCCTCTCATCAGTAACCGGGAGAGGGGGGAGTCATTTGCCGGATGCAATGTCTAGTTTTGGCATCCCAGAAAAACTCATCCGTCTGTGTAAGATGACAATGGAAAATTCACGCTGTTCCATCATGGTCGGGAAAAACCTAACGGACGCTTTTGATGTCAAAAAAGGTTTTAGACATAGGCGATGCGTTGTCATGCGATCTCTTCAACATCATTCTTGATGTTGACCGAAGGCACAATCTTTCAAAAGTCCGTCCAGCTACTAGGATACGCAGACGACATTGACATAATTGGAAGAACACAGCGTGATGTCAGTGGAGCGTTTTGTGAGCCTTGAGACGGAGGCCAGGAAGATGGGTCTAACGGTTAACGAGGGCAATACCAAGTTAATGCTGTCGACAAGAAAGGACTACCAACATCAACGTTTTGGAGCAAACGTCAACATAGACAGATTTAACTTCGAGGTAGTTAAGGACTTTGTCTACCTGGGATCCGCTATCAACTCAGACAACAACACCAGCGCTGAAATCAAACGAAGAATCACTCTTGCCAATCGCTGCTTCTTTGGACTTAGAAGGCAATTGAGTAGTAAAGTCCTCTCCCGAGCAACTAAAGTGACACTCTTCAAAACCCTCATCATCTCGGTCCTCATGTATGGTGCAGAGACATCGACTATGACACATCTGATAAAAACGCTTTGGGCTGCTTTGAGAGAAAAATTCTTCGAATGATTTTTGGTTCTATCTGCGTTAATGGTGAATGGAGACGAAGATGTACAGCGACACTGACCTAGCCAGAAAAGTAAAGGTCCAACGACTTAGATGGTTGGGTCATGTTAAGCGAATGGAAAATAATGCGCTAGATCGTAGATTCTTCGAATCCAATCCGAAAGGACGTCGCAGAAGAGGAAGGACCTGCGACTCCGGTGGAGCACACAGGTGGTAGAGGACCTGAATCAACTTGGCGTGTGAAACTGGAGACAGTTAGCCAGGGACCGAGCTGGCTGGAGAAGTTTGTTGGGTGAGGCCCTGGTCCGACCTGGACTGTCGCGCCACCATAAGTAAGTAAGTAAGTGAGAGAGTTGGTCGAAGGCTTTCGAAAAATCTGTATAGACGCAATCGATTTCCTGACCACATTCCAAAGTGTTTGTTGATATCATACTTTTTTTTGTTATCATTCACTTCAAGAATAATGAGCTACGCCTGTTCTTCATCACTTGGAGGCTTCAAGCACAGATCTTTGGGGGCGCCCGATGATGTCTATGTCTATGCTTAGGATTTGTTGAAGAAAGTATTTTCCGTGCTCACACCTGCCTTGCACACTATCTGCTCTAGGACTACGTTGAGGAAATCACATGACACCACATCTCCTTGTCCAATCCCTGCGCAAGTTCGAAACAACTCGAATAAGCTGTTACCCATTTGCACACTGCACTGCGTATTGTTTAGCGTCGTGCAGCACAGCAGGATGGATGCTTTCATAAGTAGCTTTGAAGTCATTGAAAAGATGGTGGGTTTCGTAATTCTTTTGTGCAGAGAAGTCTTTCTAGTTGTGCTTAATGGCAATGTTCTTAATTCAGTTCGCTATAGGTTTTATGAGCACGTCTTGTCTCACATGCAAAACACGAAACTGAAGTCATTGCAAAGCATTGCTTTGGAAATATTTTCCTGAATTATTTAAAGAAAAACCATTCAATCCGCAATATTTTAAAGAACCCCAAAGTTCTTCACAAAGATGAATATGGAAATCAAAGTCGTTTTATTTCCAAAAGCAAAATAATAGTTTTCAAATAGAAAAAAAAAAACCGAAACTTAATTATTTTTATTTGTCTTTAATTTCAGGTCATTTGTGTGCCACGTTTTAGAATGGCAGCAGTTGAAGTCCGAAATGGATACAAATATTATGGCAGCTCATCGAATCCAAAGATAATTTTAAATTATCTAAATATGAACGTTATGCGTGGATCCATGTGAGTTGAATTTTAATTTCAAATTTATTGGAGTTTGTCTTTTGTTTTTTTTTTTCTCTTCCTGCAAATAATTTTTATAATTCTTCAAATAAACAAATTTAATAAATTTATTGTTATTTTTTTCATTCTGAAACGAAGTTATGGTCTCCTTGGTGCGTCAGGTTGTGGCAAAACAACACTTCTATCGTGCATTGTCGGTCAACGACAATTCAACAGCGGAGATGTGACAGTACTTGGCTTAATACCCGGCCTACCGGGAAGTGGCATCCCTGGATCACGTATTGGATATATGCCACAAGTCAGTATTTATTCATTATGCTTTTGTTTTGTTTTCCTTAAAACGGCACACAAGAACATTTGAAATTGATTATGGCACAAATGTGTTCAAACAAAAGAGCTGGCCAGCGAACCTGATTTTAAGGTTTTTGTCTTATTCAACTTTGTTTTATTTGATTTAGGAAATCGCATTGGTCGAAGAGATGACAGTCAAAGAAACCATTTATTATTTTGGTCGTATATACGGTCTCAATGACGAGCGGATCCGTGAAAAATTCAAAATACTGCGTGACCTGCTGCAACTACCTCCGCCAAAGCAATTAGTAAAGAAATGCAGTGGCGGCCAACAGCGTCGAGTATCGTTTGCTTGCGCAATGATTCATGACCCTGAACTTTTGATATTAGATGAACCCACAGTTGGACTTGATCCCATGCTGAGAGAAAAGTATTGTTATATTTCTCGTCAATTAGCCTTCATGTGCATAACTTTTTTGCGATCTAATGAACTCTGTCTATTTTAGAATCTGGGAATTTCTTGTAGAATCAACACGAAATAGCAAAATGGCTGTGATCATTACAACACATTACATAGAAGAAGCTAAACAAGCTAATTGTGTAAGTGTTAAAGACTACATTCGACTTTTAATCGGTTTAAATCTCGTCTTGAATTTAGATCGGTCTGATGCGGAATGGAATTCTACTCGCCGAAGACACACCAGTAAATATAATGGCAAACTTCGATGTGAATTCCATTGAAGATGCATTTTTGCACTTGAGCTCGAAGCAAGGTAAATCCGATGAAATTGTTGCAAGCACAAATCGGCAATTGCCCATTGCAACGACAACAACGATGGCAGCATCTTTGACACCTGCAATAACATCGGTCGATGTCAGCGAACCAGAAATGTACGAGGATAAGAATGCAAATATTGAAAAGATCCAGAAACCACCTCTGGTTTTTCATGAGAACAAACGTAAGGTATTCTTCACAACTCAAGGACGAGTGAAGGCCCTGATGACAAAGAATTTCGTTCAGTTATTCAGACAGCCATCGTAAGTTTCTATTCGTTATGATTGCGTTCAGTTAAGAAGTGTGTGTGTTTTTTCCTGCAGAGGCGTTATTTTCATGTTAATGTTTCCTATCATCCAACTGTCGTGCTTTTATCTGGCAATTGGAAAAACCCCGGGTAATTTAAAAATCGGCATCGTAGACAATGAAGTTCCAGATTATGAATCCTGTTTTGCGCACAATTCCAAATCGGTCTACAACATGAATGGCAGTTGCATGTTTCATAAGATATCATGTCGGTTTATAACGGAACTTGGCGATAGCATGGCCGAGAGGGTAATCCTTTTTTTTAATAAAAAGAAACTGTTTTTGGGCCAAACTGAGCTATTTTCCGTAGGTTTATTATAACACAACCGAAGAAGCTCTAGCGGCAGCGAAACGAACTGATATCGTTGGATTTCTACATTTTCGTTCGAATTTCTCCGAAGCGATGCAAGAGATTCTCAACGAAGGAAGTTATGCTCAGGCGAGTTCCTTCAAATGGGGTGAACTGACAGTTCGAATTGATATGACCGGTAAGGCGAGAGGTTATGAAATTTTTGATGGATATTTTTTTCACATTTGCTTTTCTTTAGATCAACAGATAGCATATTTCATTGAACGTCGTTTGAGAGGTGCATTTAGTACTTTCATGAAAAATGTTCTGCAGGATTGTAATCTTCCAACGTCGTTGGCAAATACTCCGATTCAGTTTAAGGAGCCAATTTATGGATCGTTGGATATTGAATTTCAACAGTATGTTGCTCCCGGTGTTGTGATGACGTAAGTATTGTTGAGAGGGCGGTCCGATAAGTTCTTACTCTAAAATGACAGTTTATATTCCAACATAAGAAGTAAATAAATAGGGTAATGTGACAGCTCAAGGAGAACCAAGGCATAGGTAGCTTCCATTTATCAACAGCAGTTCATTGCCCAATTCGACCAATTTGGGCGTTATCATGGTGGAAGAACAACTTTTTCTAAGCCAAATGAAATCGTGCCCAGTAGGTAAAGCCCTTTGACCGTTTTGCCCTTCTCGAACAGTCGATGTGGATCACAGCTTGTATATCCTGGAAAACGATGGCGCCCGAAAGCACAGTTTTAGCCTTCTTCAGATGATGTTTGTGGGCTGGAGTCCACTTTTTCGACTGTTCATTGATCTCTGGTGTGTACCAGTTGATCCATGTTCGTCTGCAGTCACGAAATGATGCAGAAGCTGCAGATTGCGTTTAAAACAGCATCAAGCTTTGAAGTGGTTCCACGGTTGTGCTTGTTATTCTGAGTGAGCAAACGGGGCACCCATCACGCCGACAGCTTTCTCATGTCCAGTATTTCCTGGAGGATATGAGATCTGGAGATCTTTCGAAATGAGTACTAACTTTCTTACTTAAGGTGGCGCTACAGTACGCTGTGAACAGCTCAGTCCCTCTAGCTAGCTGTCTCCAATTTTGTAATCCACGTTGATTGAAGTTCTCTTCCACTTGTCTGGGCCACCTGAGTCGCGGTCTTCCTCTACTTCTTAGTCCCTCGGGAATAGTATCGAAGGATTTCCGGGCCGGAGCATTGGTGTCCATCCGCTCTTAATGAGCCATCTGAGTCTTTGGACCTTGACTCTTCTGGCTAGGTCCACGTCCTTGCACAACCCGTAAGGTTCGCTGTTCTTCTCCATTCCCCATCAATGCAAACGGGGCCAAAGATGACTCGAAGAATTTTCCTCTCGAAACAGCCTAAGGCACATTCATCCGATTTTGTCAAGATCCATGCTTCAGCACCAGCTTCAGGTGCGTCGGCTGCTAAGCAGAACGTCGTGGGTTCGAGTCCTACTCGTGCCCATAGTGTTTTTATTTCATCTTTCACGGGCACTACCTCTTGCGAAGAACTGACAAACTTCCAAGAGTATCAATCTGTCATGAAAAAGTGCTTCTCAACTTTGCCGTTCGGAATCGGCGTCAAATTGTAGGTCCCCTCAATTCTTAACACGCACCCAGAGATTTGTTGATGAGAGTAAGCCACTAAGGCCTTGGCTCTTCAAGAGCTGTCGCGCCACTCTATTTTTTTTTTCGTCTCTGAAGATGCCATCATACGCGGCCTTAAAATCGATGAAAAGGTGGTTAAGGGTATTGTTTGCTATCATCGTATCCGATGAATGGCTCCTGCCTGACAGCGGGATTTTGTTCGTCGTCACCTTTATACAGTCTACAGAAGTGGTCTTTCCAAATCCCCAGCATCGACTGCGATTCTACTATGATGAGCATGGGAACGCTCATTTCTGCAGGCATCGGTTCTCGCTCGATAACCTTGAGCCAGCTGTAAGACCTCCGAATTTCATTCCTGCTGTCTCAACATCCTCGATCTGACGCTTCTCATTCTCCTTCTTTTTCTACTGAGAAGCCGGTGTTCATCTTTCCTCTTTTGCTCGTAGAGCTCCAATCACGTGCCTATATTCTTCGTCGAACCAGGTGTTTCGCTTTGGTGGGTGTGTGGAACCTAGTACTGCTTTCTGGCAATGTTGCCACTGGCCCTCAATACTTAGTGTTGGTGGCATAGAAATCCTTAAGAGGTTACTAAAAAATTCATCCCTTAAGAGGTTACTTAATAGTTCAACAGATAACTTTCTGGCGATTTCTTGCGGTTGTAGCCGTCCGACATCAATTTTTCTTGCAGTATTTCCTTATTTCGGTCGTTGTCGGGATATTCGCAGACTTTTTTGGTTACGACGAGGAATTGGTTCGAGTCGATGTTGGCTCCTTGGAAATTTCGAGCATCCAGAAAGCTTGACAAGTGCCATTCGTCGATCGAAATGTGATCAATCTGGTTGATAGTTGATTGGTCGTGAGATCTTCATATTCCTTTATGGATGTTGAGACGAAGTATCAAATCACCGACCAATATTGCCAATTTTCCATTTTTTTCTGAAATCCGAGTAGACTTTCCCTTCTATAAGTTATCAAAACAAAACTACCAGCCAAATCCGGACAGAACTATGTTATTACACCACTGTCTCCTATAATAACCGGGTCGGACTTTCCGGGCCTTCACAAAGATGTCGATGGGTCTGCATAAGCCAGTAATTGACCGGTCTTGGTAATGATAGTGCCAATGATAAGTAATGTGACTCCAAACGGAAGCTCTGATTCAAATATGGCTGAAACACAAACACGCTTTATAGCTTCGTCCTCATCTATGATGCACCCGCTTCGTTATTGCTTTGAATGACATTTCGCCATTTATCATCAAAACTTCAAAAACAAATGAATTTTGTTTGTTGACTTTTTTTACAGCTGTTGAACTGTCAAACAAAGCAAATTTGAACAAGAACTTCCATTAGGTAACATTACGTACGAAACGTGAGGTCGAAGCTTCATTGTGATAGCATGCATTAAATTGCTGGCAATGAACTCGTAAATGTCAGGCAAAGCCGAAGCTAAAACGTGTTCGTGTTTCAGCCTTAAAGCGTGTTTGAGTTTCAGCCATAAGGTCAATAATGCAGATTCCATCGCTTGACTGTGTTGCTAGACAATTTTTCATTTCATCAAGTGATACATTTTTTACGATGGTTTTGCCTAAACTGAGGGCACTAGGACCCCTTCCCATTCGATTTAAAAAAAAAGCCTAAAATCTGATCTTTGAATTTTGAAATTACTTTTTCCTAAAGGATGGTATTTTTCTTGGCAACTCTAATGACAGCCGCTGTGTTCATATCCGAAAGAATGGATGGTGTTTGGGACAGAACTTTGGTTGCTGGTAAATGTCAAGTTCAATTCAATATTTTAAAAATATTTCAACATTTCCTGAATTCAATATCTAAAAGGTGTATCCGCCACTGAAATGCTTTGGGCTCATCTTCTAACGCAATTCATCATAATGATGTTCCAGTCATTCGAAGTGATAATGTACATTGGGCTTGTCTTCGATACATACAACAAAGGTGACACCCTAACACTCATCGGACTCCTAACTTTAACAGCTTTTTGTGGAATGCTCTTTGGACTGCTAATATCGGTGTATTGTCGGTCCCATACGACGGCGAATTTTGTTGCAACTGGAGCCTTCTATCCAATGATTATTCTTTGTGGTAAGTAGAAGCAGTTTAAATGAGATGCGGATACTTTGATAATTTGTTGATTTCCAGGTCTTCTCTGGCCATTAGAGGGCATGCCAAAAGCTCTGCAAGAAGTCGTCATGTTCTTCCCATTCACAATTCCTTCGATTTCAGCGAGAAATATAATCGAAAAAGGCTGGTCCATCACAAATTCACAAGTTTACAATGGTTTCATTGTGATGACGGCGTGGATTCTAATATTCTTTACCGCGTGCATATTGGGTTTAAAACGAAGGGCCTAGAGAGCCGTGTTACAATATCAAAGAAAAACGACACAATTTTTATTTTTGAAATTCTTTTTAATGTGTAAGATAAAACTTAATGTATATTTTGTGCATCTGTAGTTGTATTCTACATGAATCATTCCCTTGTATCTATATATTTAAAATTGGAATACCTTTGAGTATATTATATACAATGCGGTCATTTAAGCATACTTTCATTCATAAAATCATCTTAACATTTCCAAGAGAAACTTAATTTTAAAAACAAAAGAACAGCACACACATTCAAAATCATGCATGGGGTTGAAGTTATGATTTAATCGATGTAAGGGTTTTTTATTTAAATTTTTAGTCCGATAGGTATTTTAGATGTAGGTGATTCTTTTGTATACAAACTTTCTGTAAAATATCTTAGTTTTATTGCAATATGTGATTAAAAAATAAAAATAAATTAATTGATAGGAACGAGCTACCAAATAAAATACTATCGTTTTTTTTATATTTTTCTTAAATCAAGCCTCGATCGTCCTCCTTCACTGTTGACACATTGTTTAAGGAAACAAATTTGCTCCAAGTCAATTGGGCGTTGATCACTGATATGATATGCAGCCTTGTTATTGAATATTTTTGTTCGTGAGCTCGACGAGCAGAAAAAGAAGAGAGGAGCACAAACTTCTCAGAAAGAAAATAAGGCAGCATGAGAAGCGCGCGATCAAGGAGATAGTCACAACAGGAGCGAGGTTCGAAAGTTCTACAAAAAGGTTTAAGTTTAAGTTTAAGTTTAAGTTTATTAAATTTTAAAAGGAATACATTACGACAAAGTCTTTTATAGTACAGCAGTATGACAAAGAATTGTAATTATAAATAAATGAAACCAAAAAAAGCAAAAACAACAAAAAAAAAAGAATATATTAATAACTTATTGATATTACTAATCTTAACAATTAATTAAATTAAAATATTATATAAAAAGAGAAAAAAGCGAGAAAAGGGAGAAATGAGAAGAGAAGAAAGAGTTAGGAGAATGAGAGAAAAGTCGAAAAGTTTTGTTTTATAATTGAGATGCATAGAAATTTAACAGCCCATCTCTAAATTTGCTGACGTTTGATAGCCCCTTAATATTTTGAGGTAAGGAATTCCAAATTTTGACCGCATTAACGAAAAATAGCCGAGATGAATTAAGGTAGTTGTATCTGTGGGTTACAATATTGAAAGTTCTAGCAGAGCGCGTGAAAAAAAGCTTGGAGTACAGGTAGTTAGGCGTTTTTGTACGAATTAATTTAAATAGAAATAAACAGTTTTTAATGGTCCTATGCTGTTCCAATGTGCAACCTAAAATATTTCTTGCCATCAGGGATATTCGGTCGTATCTACGTACTTGGTAAATGTATCTTACTGCATCATTGAAAGCAACTTGTAACTTATGGCTTGAGAGTGAATCAAGATCACTATAGACGACCTCAGCGTAATTAATAATGGGCATGATAAGCATTATGACAAGTCTTTTTCGGGTTTCGAATGGAGTGAAACAAGCGGAAATCCATAATCTGCGAAGACAAGCATAAATTTTCCCAACCAGCGTGTTAATATGGTCGTAACAAGATAAGGTACGATTGATGACAAAACCAAGACTTTTTACAGTTTCAAAAAGCTCTATCCTCGAATCTGACAGAAAGATGTTAGGTACAGAAAGAAGGTCAAAAGTTCTATTACAAATAGGAATTGCCTGGCATTTGGTGGGATTTAAGGTAAGCCCATTGTTTAAGGCCCATTTGAAAATCGATGATAAGTCTTTATTCAAATTTGCGACAAGCTCATCTAATTCAGAAAAGGGTTTCGAGTAGTACAGTTGGACATCGTCCGCATAAAGGTGGATAGAGGCATATTTGCAAACAGATGGTAAGTCATTAATATAGAGGCAGAAAAGGATGGGACCAAGGATTGAGCCCTGAGGAACACCTTGAACCAATGACATTATATTAGAGCAATTGTCGCCTACCACAACTCTTTGAAACCTATCCTTCAGAAAACTGGCAATAAGTCTTACCGCCCTGTCACTAAAACCAAAGAAATGTCGCATTTTCCAACAAAGAATAGCATGATTAACTCTATCAAAGGCCTTAGAGAAGTCAAGAAGGCAAAGTAAGGTAATACATTTTTGGTCAAATTCCCGTCTGATTTCGTCCAGAATGTGTACCATAGCAGTAGAACAACTATGGCCAGAAAGGTGAAACAAACCTCCAGGGCTTATACACCCCGAACTGAAGCCTGTAGAGACCATCATGGGAACATCGAAGTAGAACCGCAGTCAGTGCTGAGGATATCGAAAGACCACTTTTCCCAGCTGTATAATGGTGAGCAAAATTCCGTCAATACATAACCATTCAATTTGGGTGCAGAAGGCCAACAATTTCACCCACCCGACATGGACGAAGTGAAGATGGCGATATCTAAACTTAAGTCGAACACAGCCGCTGGAGCAGACGGGCTAGCCGCCGAACTGTGCAAAGCAGCTGGAGATGATTTGGTAAGGAGCAGGCACCACCACCTCATCTGCAAAATTTGGTCGGAGGAAAGTATGCCCGATGAATGGAACCTCAGCACTGTATACCCGATCCTCAAAAAAGGAGATCCCCTGAACTATTTTTTTTTTGCATCCCAGAAAAACTCGCCCGTCTGTGAAAGATGACAATGGAAAACTCACGCTGCTCAAAAAAGGTTTTATAGACAAGGCGATGCGCTGTCGTGCGATTTCTTCAACATATCATTCTTGAAAAGATTGTGCAAAGCTAAAACGTCAACACCAGAGGCACAATCTTTCACAAGTTCGTCTAACTACTAGGATACGCAGACGACATTGACATAATTAGAAAAACACATCGTGATGTTAGTGGAGTGTTCGTGAGTCTTGAGACGGAACCCAGGAAGATGGGTATAGCGGTTAACGAGGGCACGACCATGTTAATGCTGTCAACAAGAGAGGACAACCAACATCGATGTCTTGGAGCAAACGTCAACATGGACAGATTTAACTGCCGAGCAACTAAAGTGACACTCTACAAAACCAACACGTAGAGTCTTCGAATCCAACCCGGAAGGACGTCGTAGAAGAGGAAGACCGCGACTCAGGTGGAGCCCACAGGCGGTAGAGGACCTGAACCAACTTGGTATGCTGGAGACCGAGCTAGCTAGAGACGTTTTTTGGATGAGGTCCTGGTCCGACCTGCACTATAGCGCCACCATAAGTTAACTATTGTAATTTTTAAACGACCCTATTGAGTTACTTAGTAACAATTTAAATTGAGATCTTACGTAAACTTGCATTTACTCCCTAAAACTGCCAAAAACTACCATATTCTCCCACTTTTCCTTTCTTTTACTCAGAATTTTTGTAAGTTCTGTCACATTTGAAGGACAAAAATATTTCCCCTATCTGCCGATTTTAGCCACAAATATTTCTTGTGTCAGTTTTTATAAGTTCTGTCAAACCATAAGAAGTTCATTGAATTTTGTTGACGTTTGACATAATTCTGTGCATTTGGGAGATTTAGGCTGTCGTTCTTTTACTTTTTATGAGAATTCTTCCCCCATCATAAAAGAAATTAATTTTGTTTGTTGACTTTTTTTTAAAGCTGTAAGAACTTAACATTACGTACGAAATGTGAGGTCGAAGATTCATTATGATCACAGATGAGTTTAAAAGGGAGATGGGAAACCAAGTTGTCAAAATGACAATGCTTAAAAGCTATTGTTCAAGTTTACTCCAAGAGTATGCATGTTTTTACCAATCTCAGTAAACTTGAGCGAACCACCTCATTTTTGTTGTTCTTTTTTCTCATTTATTCACATACACGTGGTTACGGTAAAATAAAATTTACGGCATCCCGAGGGTAAAACGTTAGTCAGTTTCCGATCTCCATTAAATTTTGTGATTCTTCTAAACAGTAAAAGAACACTTGTCAGCCAAAATCTCACAAATGCACAAAATTATATCAAACGTCAACTAAATTTATTGTAATCATTGAATAAGAAGTGCAGGAAGCGGTGTTAGCTACATGTACAGTGTACGTGAGTGAAGCAACAAAAATGTCTGATGATGTCCATTTTTGGGGTATGTGCTGTCAAACTTTGACTGTGTTGTCAGTCGAGTTCAGTGGTGTATTGTTTCTGTTCGTGATGGTAAGGCGCTGCAATTCGTTGAGTTCCCGTAGTGTGCATGTGTTGTATGTGTTGTTTTGAATAGTTCTTCCATCGTGTTTCGAAACATTTTTATCTGTCGGTTGTATTACAATAGGCGTAATAAACGTGATGAATTACGGATGAAAAATCAAGAAAATGTACTGGAAAATAAAAAAATTAATCATTAAAAACCGTGCAGTGCACCTTTAGTGTTAAAACACCATGCTTCCTATAAAAAGAATTGAGATTGAAAAAAAAAGTTGAAGCAAAATCGATGAAATCTTGATTCAATCAAATTTCGCTTGGCGCCCCTGAGATTAACCATTCAACTGCAGACCAGCCCTGTTGTAATGCGTTTGTGTTTGTGAAACTCACACTACTTAGAAAAATGCTTCAATTCTTGTTCATAAGACCCCTTTCTGTACTTCTTATTCAGTGATTGTAATTCTTATGGTTTGACAGAATTCCCAAATCTCCCGCATGAAAGTTTTGCGATAGGAGAAATATTTGTCTTCTGCAAAAGTGACAGAGCTTACATGAACATGAGTAATGTCGTTATCCATTAGACGTCCAGAAGTATTCGGCAGAGTCCAGAAGTCTTCTGAAACCATTCCATTGGACGACATGAACAGACGGACGGAAGAGTCGAACTCTTCCATATTAGTACTGTTTAATGAAGAAAAAACAGATCAGAGCAGCAAAGAACAGCAGAAGTAGGTAAATGAAAACTGTCAGAACAAGTAAGAACAGAAAAGATCAGCTCCCTGTTTAATCATTTTGACAGAATAAAATCAGCTGTTAAATAAATATTCCAGGTCAAATCATATTGAATAAAATTTTCATTTGTTGGAAACAAGATTCTGAATAGCTTTTTAGATTTTTTTTTGAGGAATTTTTACTTGGGAGTAAAGAAGACATATTTTTACTCTTTCGGAAAACTCGTCAACCGAGATAATTTCAAAAAATTGTTTGATTGGAAAAAAATAAAAATAATTTGGCATTTGTAATTTTGACATTTGATAGTTTTCACAAAGCTACACCAGCAAAAAAGTAGGTGCAGAAAAATGTGTACTAAACTGAGCTGAACAACTTCATGAAACACAAAATGATAGATTGTAGAACAGTTTGGGGCAAGGTTTTTACTCACGGAACACACAAACGTGTACTTTTTGGATCTTTTCTGTACTTTTCTGTGCGGAGCAGATTCATTAAACAGACCTATTGAAAACAGAACCGTCCGAAGAATGACACAATCATCATAACCCGTTCCATTGGAGGTAGAAGAAGAAACGTCAAAAAAAGACCAGTGGAAAACGACAAACGGTTTTTAATTGACATTACATATTGCTACTTCGGGATGCCAGACGCACCAAAAAGTCGTGTGTTCTCCGTTAAAAGCACCTTCCCCCGCTTGCTTGTCAATCATTTAAAAAAGATATATTAATAATGTAATATAATAATAAATTGATTTTTTTTTTTAGAATCATTTTAACCAGAGAAAGTTGTTCAACACCTTTTCTTTTAAGAATTTCATGCCGTGTCATTTAGGTAGAGTCATTCGGGGTAAGAGCGCGCAGTGGGTAAGAGCGCGCACTGTTTATTTCCTTGGCAGTGTAAAAAATAATTTAAAACGAATAATGAGGAAATCAGTGCCTTTCCAGCCATCGTAAAGGGAAGTCACCCGTGAGTGTGTGCGCAGCTGTATTTATGAGAAATTTGTGTTGAAAAAAAACGTGTTAAACCAAAAAAAAAAGTTGTAGCAGAAAAGTGTGTGGCGCCGGCGTGACAGGACTATACATCGTAAGTAGCATATATTTGTTAGAAGTGAACATTTGTGTATCAATTAAGCTTAAAATTTTGTAGATTTTGTTTTATTTTCTTTTAAATTCAATTAAATTAAAAAAAAGTAGCTTTGTGGGTAAGATCGCGCAGTCCTTTTGTGGGTAAGAGCGCGCAGTGCGCGATCTTACCCCGTATTGAAATTTTCATTTTTCCAACTTTTATTTTCAACTCTTTACAGGACACAAACTTGAACGCAAAAGGAATTTTTTGAAAATGGGTCGCACTTACCAAAGAAAAACAGGACGAAAATTGGTAACTCAACAGCTGTCACCATTGCAGCTTTAAGCCCACTTCCAAAAGCGAAGCCAACGCAAAAGAAAAAAAGGAAAGGACTGAAGTCAGAAATTATCACTTCAAGTCCTTTTAAAAATGAATTGGAAGCTAAGCAATCCGAACAGGGAAAACCTGAAAACACAAAAAAAAATATCTCCAAGTCGATAAAAAAGATCCCAGCTAGACCTTTTTCTCCTGACCCAAATATCCCTGGTGTATCGGGACTCTGCAAGAAGCCATGTCAGCCTAATGAATATTTTTGTCCGCTTTGTGGGGAAAAATTTGTTGATCCACCCTCCGAAGAATGGATCCAATGCGTGATGTGCGATATTTGGTGGCACGAACAATGCGCAACTTATGAAAACGGCATTTTTTACTGTGATTTATGTGCTCAAGATATGTAGAAAAAGGACTTTTATATATCCTCGTTGAACTCTTTATTTACTTAATTTATATACTCTGCAAATTGAAAACTATATTGTAGATTTAATTTATTTTATTTATTTTATTAATTTATCTTTTATATAAAAACGAAGGCTGTACAATGAATTTCCAAACACAAAGGCTGTAATATTTTTATAAAAAAATATTTTCTAATTTTTAACTTTTTGTTACGTTACATTTCTTTTTTCTTTTTTAATGAATTAAATTAGCGTTGAAGAGAAATAAAATTTGTGTTTTTATTTCTTGTTTTAATTGAATTAAGTTGTCTTATTTCTAATATTTTCTTTAAAAGTCTAGATATAGAAAAGGTGGAAGTTTTGGAATAATTAGTGTTGTCTGTTTAAGTAAGTATATCATTAATTTTTTTTTAAATTGTATGCTTTAAACTGCTAAGATTCCCATTGAAATTATGTGCGTGCTCTTACCCGAGATTTTGCGCGATCTTACCCTGACTTCGGGGCAAGACTGCGCACTTTGACTTGGTTTGTTATTTTTACAAAATAGTTTAAAATATTTTCAATTATTATAATTATTACTGCAATTATTTGCCCTCAAAATATAGATTAATCAAATGCAAAAATCTTTAAGTTGATACCTCTTAAGACCTTTTCACAATTTGAGCCAAAAGTGAAAAGTGCGCGCTCTTACCCCGAACGACTCTACGTAGTTTTCCATATGGCAACCCTAAATCAATCGTCACATATTGCTAACAATGTCAATCTTGTTTTTCTGTTGGGAAGAAAAAGAAACACCTTGTCTCTGCCAAACGTTCACCATTTTTATAGTGAATTTTAATAATTTCAATGCGTTTTTGAAGCGTGTTCCGTTCCATTTTTATTAATGGCGTAGTTTCTACTTGTCAAATGTAAAAAATGACAGCTACCGAAATAGCGGCCTATTCAAAAATAACACATCTTATTGGAAAACCCTTTAGATATTTTGAAGCAACAGTAAGCAAATCTTCAAACAAAAATTTCCCTTTTTGGATTATTGTTTTTTTTTTCCGTGTAGTAACACTGCAAAACATGTTTTCACAGCTGATAATTGTTACCATTCTCAAAAGAAATAACAATTATTTAATTTTTCGCTTTTAAAATATGATAATATTTTATTTTAATCTTTTGAAATATCAATGCATTCATTATTTAGGTATAACAAAGAACTAAATAAAACAGAGAAGAACAGAACAAAACAGAAGCAAACTTCTGTATCGTTCATGAGAAAAAAAGACACGTACAAATTTTAACACATTTAACGTGCACGCTAGTGTCAAGTTTGAACCAAACGTCTAGTTTTAATATATATTTTAATGCAATTCACACACGGCCTAATGTAATAATTCCACTGACGCTATTCACGTGATTAAGCGAAGTAGATAAGGTACAAATCTTGACTTTTCTGGGATTCAGGGTACATATCGGTAGATCAAAACGCAGATTATTAATACTTTAATTATAGTAATACATTTTCATCTACCCTAATAGCGCATTCCCACCGACTTGATTTAGCTCATATGATTTATAAATTACGATTAGCGTTTCCACTGAACTTTTTCCTAATTTAGCTTGACACTTATGACAATCTTGACATGAATTTTGAATTTTTCAGTATTAGTAGTAGTAGTAGTAGTCTTTATTGAGATTTTCTTTTTCGACAATGTTTACTTATGTTATATATATGATACATTGTATTTTTCAGTAAAATATTTAAATTTTGTCTGCCAAAAGAAAAACAAATGATTTTAAAATGAATTTTATTCATTACTTGAGCATGAAATCATTCAGCCTGGAATCCATAGAGAATCTATTTATACCTCCTCTGTGCTGGAATCGTCGAAGTGATTTATACCTAATTAAAAATAAAACAAGTTAAATCACGTTATTATAAAAGATTGAAAATGTATGGCAAATCATGAAATTAATTATGTGATTTAGCTAAACCAAGTGAATTTAGCTAAATTACGTTGGTGGGAACATGCTATTAGCTAAATCAAGTGGATTTAGCAAAATCACGTTGGTGGGAATACACTATAAATCCAAGAAAAGTCGAGATTTGTACTTAATCTACTTCACTAAATCTAGTGATTAGCGCCAGTGGAAACAGCATATAAGGGAACCTTCAATTTAACGCCGATTCCGAACGGCAATGTGAAGAATTACTTTTTTCATGACAGATTGATATCTGGAAGTTTTGTCAGTTCTTTGCAAGTGAAAGATAAAATAAAAACAAGTTTGTCTTTTCTAAAAAGAACGTTTACCGCTCAGCTTCGTTCATTCAACTCAACTTAATCAACTGGTAACACACGTTAATACATTAACTGTAGACTCCCTCTTACAGAAACGAAATAAGTGATAACTAACCATTAGCATCTTTTCGGAATAATATAAGATATGAGCTTACTCCGAAAATGCATTTATGCATTGTTTGTCACCTGTCAATTTTGACACAAGCAATATTTTTGTCAAGGCAACCAAAAGTTTATTTTACTGCGGAAAATAGTCGACTGAAAATCATATTTTCTTTGATTGGAAAAAACAAACAATTACTATAATGCACGTAAATTTAGATCCACTTCTGGTGGATAAAATCGCCAATGAAGTGAAATCTCAGGGGGTCTTCGATCAATTCCGCAAAGATTCAATGGCCGATGTGGATACAAAACCTGCCTACCAAAATCTGCGTCAGCGCGTCGAAAATACTGTGAACAAGTTTCTTTCCTCCCAAATGTGGACTCCAGACATGAATAAGAACCATCTCAGGGAAAGGCTCCGTAAACATATAACAGAGTAAGATAAATTCATTCCTTCTACGTAGAGAGATTCATCAATAATAAACATTTTTCAGAGCTGGCTTTCTAGACGTTGGCGTTGAGAGAATCGTTGACCAAGTTGTGAATCCTAAAATAGCTACAGTCTTCCAACCGAAAATCGAAGACATAGCTTACAAGTATTTAGGTATTCCAAAGCCACAGCCCACTGTACTTGTCACTCCTTCTAATACTCCACCAATGAATGGAGTTCTCAAAATAGAGACCAACTTGCTTCCCACAGATCTGGAGCAAGTTAGTCCAGATTCTGATAAATGCAAAGACGATTCCAAAGATGAAATGGAAACCGATGACAAACTCGATGACTTCGAGTCTCCCGCATTTGAGCCAATTGAAAACAGTAATTTGGGTAAAGAAAAGTTTGAACCTAAACCCGAACCAATGTCCGAGGATGTAAAAGAAGTAAAAATAGAGGAAATAGCAACCCCACCTCAACCAGAAACTCATTCATTTCCATTCAAAAAATATCACCCACAAGTTAAAAATGATAGTTCCTCGGAGGATTGGGATGCCGAGGAAGACATCAAGCCAGATCCTCCAAAGGTTGAAATTATAGCCCCTGGCACTCGCAATGAATCACCAGACGACGCCACACAGGACACCCAGCTATCGCAAGTATCAAGCGATAGTCGTCTCTCAATTGTCACCAATGGTAACACTCAAGACGAGCACTCAACAGCTTGCGAAATCAAAGAAGAGAGCAACGTGAACATTTCCGAAGAGGCTCAAATGCCGAAATTCAGTGAAAACTCAAACTCCTGCTCGGAGCAGAAACCCTCAGAGCCCTTGCACTTCGACATCAAGAAAGACGAAATCAAATTCGAAGGCACCGAACGAAAAACCGAGCCACCACCAAGTGCAGATGCATCTCCGAACATCAGCGACGAACAGCGGGTCGATAGCTCAATGGAGAACAAAACAATTGATACTTCCGAGACGAGTGACATCCCTCTGCCATCACACGAGTTCTCCTTCGAAAAAGACTCGGACTTCAAGTTCTCAAAGATCGAAGTCAAGGTTGACCACTTGGAAGAGGTGACTAAAACGACATCTCTCGACGATTCGGCCGACAGGGAACTGCAAATTATAGAAAAATCAGAGTTATCTCAGTGTTCGATGTCCCAGACTTCGGTGAAGTCTCCAAAGCTCAAACCGAAGTCGCCATCGGCAACATCGTCTCCCGTTCCGCATTCCCATCACAAGACAAGTCATCGGGATCGTGAAAGAGAACATTCGTCATCGTCGTCGCGACACAAAAAGTACTATTCATCAAAAGACAGACGATCCGACCGTGACCGCGACCGCGACAGGGAGAAGGACAAGTACAGTAGCAGCAGCCACAAGATTTCTTCATCGTCTTCAAGGAACCATCATTCTTCGTCCAAATCATCGAGTAGCCAGCGTGCAAGCGGTGGAGGTGGCGGCGGAAGAACTCCGTCTGACCATCACCACCATCATCGGAGTAGCAGCACTTCGGTTCACAAGTCGTCGAAGAGTTCGTCGTCGTCGTCTCGATACAGTAAATCTTCCCGAAGTCATAACGATGGTAAGGAGTCCCATCGCAGTCGTGGCCGCGATCGTGAACGTGAACGCGATCGAGATCGCAGCAAGTCTAGGTCGGATAAGTCCCGAGACAAATCGTCAAAGGAGAAATCTGACCGCAGTAAAACGGCTGGGGCCACTGTTGACGATCACTATTCGTCAAAGCACAAGTGGCGGAAATCGACGGATTCTAATGACGAAGATAGCAGTCAGGAGGGATCGCAGTCACGTGGAGGCCCCAAGGAGTATAGCAATTCGCAGGACAATGCAACTACAAATGGCGCAAATAACAACAACAGCAGCACATCGTCAGGAACGTCAAACAATGTCAATGGAAAAGGTAAATATTGTTTGTTTTTTGGTAAGCAAAAAAAGCAAAAATATTTGTATATTTTGTTGCAGCTGCAAGCAGTGCAATGGACACTCCATCGACATCAAATTTCAACGCTCAAAAGATTGTCATATTAGACAATTTGCTCGAGAACCCGGATACAAATTTCATAGAAATCGGAAGCTCGTGCGTTCAAGTCCATACAGTCAACGATCAAACCACATTAACAAAACTAGAAACCCAAGAGCCAGTAACGCCTGAGACCGAAATAACAAACACAGAACCGATGGAAACTGAAGCAACAACATGCCCCCACAACGATGAGTTCTTGTTCTATTTCGAAAATGAAACGAAAACAAAGGAAGATGTCGAAGTTCGTATGAACATGCTCACCAACATGATGGAAAATTTCCGAAATATATTGAAGACAAGTTTGAGCGGTGGCACTACTCAAGAACCTTCCACAACTGAAACAACCGAATCCGAATCGGGAAATGCAAGCCACGGCACCGACACTAACTCAGTTGGTGGTCGACAGACGTCCTTATCGCCAAAACGGGCAGGACAAAGTCCGAGTAATGAAGAGGGAGCCCTAACAAGTGCAACATTGACTATCGACTGCATACAATACGATAATCCGTCCATTTCGCACTGCCTGAGCAAACGATTCAAATTCGACGAACTCAAGCATACAAAAGTATCGCCGACTCCTTCGGAAATGAGTGTGAATTCGAAGGAAAATGAATTCCTAGACAAGAATTCACATAGCGATAGCGGTGAGTATTTAGTTGAATCAATACTTTTGATGTTAATTCTATAACTTGGTTTGAATGTTGCAGATTCTCTGGGATCCGGATCTCAGAGTGCTGGCAAATCGGAGATGAACAAAGTCATCAGTTCAGTGGTTAAACGCAAGGCAATCATCAATCGGAACCAACGATATTCAAGCGAGGATCTGTACAAGCCTCGTCCCATTTTGAGTCAACGATCGAGACGAAGAGGATTAGATGCGTTGATTTGAACATTTCATTATGTGACGCTAAATTGTTTTTTTTTTCTTTAATTGTTATCCGGTTATATATATACTCGTCATAAAGAAAGTAACTCTTTGTTCATTAACTTAAAATTATTGTTTCTCTCAAAGTTCAAGGCTCTAGGTAAAAAAATCTATCCGAGTTTTTTGATCAAGAGCCGAAGTCTTCCAAGACGATCAATGGAATATCGTAATAAAACAAGAGTCCAGGTAAAGGATATACACAGATCACTTCTCAAAACGACATAGATAAAAACTTATTCTGCCTACCCAACGATATCCAACCAGCGATATCCATTCTTCACTTTCTGGTGATACATTGGAGAAGTCAATCGCTGAATCGTCAAGACCAATCTCATTATCGGATATGACGCAAATGCTCACCATACTACGTGGGGTAGTAATGATTTAAATGACAGGGGTGAGTCTCTTTGATTATACAGTAAAACCTGCTAATCGGGACACTCTATAATCGGACCACCTCCTATTCGGACCGCACTTAATGCATTCCCTGCTATTTTTCATACAAATATCCCTCTGTAATTGTATTGTATTTACCTGTCTAATTGGACCAACCATTAATAATTTAAAAAAAATGTTCGCATCTTAAAATGCTCTGCATTTAATTTATCTTGATTTTCTAGTTACCTACGCCAAATTTAAAATTTCCATCAATTACTTTTGTTTTATGCGGGGATTTCCCAAAAGGTTTAGTTTTAGTTTTTGTTTCTAGGCAAATTTCATTTTAAACATAGACGGGGTCAATATTGTTTCTGATTTAGCAGCTAAAATTAATTGTTTAGGTGCTTGCAGGTGCAGCTGGTTTAAGAAGGCATTGGATGATGTTACTCCATTAGCCATATCAAATTGTTTTAAGAAATGTTATTTATTCGAAGGAGAACCCAGCAAAGTGGTTGCCGACGAGTTTATACTCGACCCCCGTTGCTGAAGATTTTTTGAGTATCGATTCTAATGTGGCGACATTTAATGAATGGTCGGAGAATTGGGAAAATGAATTTTTAAATTCCATTCAGTTACCAATTTCTGATAATGTAGAGGGACATATCTCTGCCGACTTTTCTTCAGAGGGAGAAATTGAAACAATTCCCGGACCTCAAAAGCTGTTTCATACAAAGAGGCCATTTTGCGTCTCCAAATTCCAAAAGATTTTTCAAGCGAAAATGGTTTGGACGATATCTAGACATGCCTGGACAATTGTTCCCAAAAATTACTAACAAATTTCAAAAATACAGCTGTGGTGCAGAAAAAAATTAGACTTTTTTTCTAAAAATGATTGAAAATTAATAAAAAATCCATATGTATGCAGTATAAATGTTTTATGTACAAATATTATACCTATTATATGCATATGTTATGAAAAAATAAGTTATTAAATGCTTGTTTCCTAAACGAACCCCAATCTTTTAGTTTTTAATCGAAGTAAAATTGAAATACATATATGAAAGTGTAGATACACACATTGTACATACATTTCAAGAAATTTGAAGGTATATTGGCAGTCATTTTTTACTCAATGAATGAGGGAAAAACCTTTCTAAATGGACCGGTCCGATTAAAAAGGAACCCGTATAATTGGACCACCTCCTAATCGGACCACACTGCCTGCCCCCTACTACAATGAGGGGAAGAAAAAAAACCATACTGGTGGACTGTTGAACTAAAAACGCTTAGAAAAAAAAAAACGTGCGAAATATACATACATCCTTCCTAACCCATCCAAATCTTTTTAGAATCTCATGAGGTATGGTATCAAAGCGGATCACTCAGCGCTAATTGTGTCCTACACGGAAGTGGGACAGCCATATATACCTACCATGCCCAGCTGTCTTAAAAACCCTGATGGTACATAGACTAACCGTTGCGAATAAGCGCCTTACCTTTTATTGAACATGCACTTTCCAGTGAGCTACAAATCCGTTAACGGAACGAACCTTTCCAGATCCGGTAATAATTTAACTTTCTCCCAAGGTCTAGAGACAATTGACATGAGCTCTGAATAGTTTCGAACCTAAAAAATTACAAGGTCTAGATCAAATTATATCAGCTGAGCTACAACACACAAGTGACATTACTTTGCCCATCATTGAGATGATTTTCAGTCTAGATCTGGTCCATATACCACAACAATGGAGAGAAATTAAGGTAGTATTCCTTCCCAAAGCGCGTAAATGCTCACATTTCAGCCCAAAAGATCTTAGACTTATTAGCATATCATCATTCATTCTTAAAACTCGAACGATTGATAGAAATCTATTTACGTAATAGCAAACAAGAGCTATGCCTCGGCGTGCATACTGTAAAGGGAAATCGATAGAAGCAGCTTTGCATAATCTGGAAAGAAATATAGAATACTCCCTAAAGCAAAATGGTTGCCTTCCTGGACATTGATGGACATTTTAACAACGTTGATACATCTGCTATCACTTCTTCTATGAACGTCGAAAACTCACTCTAATGCTCAAAAGCAGGATCATCAACTCAAAAATCGGTGATTTTTCTACGAGAACGTTTGTCGGCATGCCCCTTTCTCCGCAAGGGGGTGTTCTGTCCCCTCTCATGTGGAACATAGTAGTTTACGAACTGCTAATATCCCTCGATAAAGGGAGCCAGAGCCACAGAGATATTGCTTATGCCGATGTTGCTACCTTACATGCTCACAAGTAGGGCTGATCGCTGTGGTTCACTGATGTTGTCGAAGAAGAAGTAAGCGAGATAGGTATTCCTTCTGTTGAAGAGTGCCGGACAGGTAGAAAGGAGGTGTTGGATTTTTCCTTCTTCCTTCTCATCCAAACAACTTCAACAGAAGTCATTTGAAGAGACATCCAGCCTGATGGTTTATCTTCTTATAAGTGTCCTTTTTTACCTCATTTGTGAATCGTATGTGCAGTCTGCTTAGGGAAATTAAGAATTTTGACCGCTTTTGGTCTAAGCCTAGCCATAATGTATTTGTATCGTTGCTTGGAAGGTAGTGCCCTGTGACCATCTAGTATTTGTTGATTCTAGAGTACATAGACGAAACCCAACTTTTCTTTTCACCAAATCTATTTTGCATTTTGATATGAAATATTTTTTCGGCTAAATCGAGTTTTCGCAGAATCACTTTTTCAACAGATTTCCAAAGTTTAAAGACTAAGCTCAATTTTTCTTTTCACCAAATCCATTAAACAACTTCAGTCCCGTATGCATTGAGCAAATGGTGTTCCTATATTATGTTTGCTTCTAACATTAGGCAGATCTGTTCCGTTTTTGGCGGGCTCATCAGCTTTACAATTTCCTGAAATCTGTCTGTGACCCGGCACATCTATGAGAAAGACAAGATATTAGAGTGTCTTGGATGTCTGAGAAAAAACCTATCATCATCATTATCGTTGGCCCGGCAAATTAGGTTTTTCGCATCATCTGCACCACAATCGGGATCCGATCCAGGCCAACCTTCAGCAAGTTCTTCCATGGTTAAGTAGTCGCTATTTCTTCTGCTTTTAACACGCTAAATTGATTCTAAGAGAGACTGAGATTCAGTTATTCTGTGTGGATACCACTTCCAACGCCTAATCGCATCGGTCTTTAAACCATCATTATAAAAGTGTACCTACCGAGTTATCTCCAAGAGGTCCCCATTCTCTATAAAAGTATATTGAAGCAACGTAAATACATAAATCTGGAAATTATTACCTAATACCATTTTAGAGGTGGTGTCTGGTGTTATCTTAGCGGTCTGAAACCAAAGTCCCTTGTGGACTTGGGCCTCAATCAACAGTCTCCGCCAGCCAGCTCGGTCCCTAGCTAGCTGTCTGCAGTTTTGCACTTGAGTGCGCCACCTGAGTCGCGGTCCTCTTACGTCCCTCGGGAATAGTGTCGAAGGCTTTCCGGGCCGGAGCATTGGTGTCCATTCGCTCTAAATGACCGAGCCATCTGAGTCTCTGGACCTTGACCCTTCTGGCAAGGTCCATGTCGTTGTTCAACCCGTAAAGTTCGCTGTTATATCTTCTTCGCCATTCCCCTTCAATGCACACGGGGCCAAAGATGACCCGAAAAACTTTCCTCTCGAAACAGCCTAAGGCACTTTCATCAGATATTAGTTGCACGAGAGAGATCTTTTTCACTTAATTGCTTTCTTAGCCCAAAGAAACAGCGATTAGCAAGAGTTATTCTTCGTCTGATCTCGGCGCTGCGCTGGTGTTATTGCCCGTATTTATAGCGGGGCCTAGGTAGACAAACTCCTCTACTACCTCGAAGTTGTATGTGTCTATTGTGACGTTCTGTCCGAGCCGTCGGTGTTGGGTGTCTTTCCTCGAAGACAGCATATACTTCGTTTTACCCTCATTTACCGCTAGACCCATTTTTGGCGCTTCTGTCTCAATTCTCACATAGGCGCCATTGATATCACACTGTGTTCTTCCGTTTATATCAATATCATCGGCGTACGCGAGGATTTGAACAGATTTTTGGAAGATAGTGTCTCTGGTGTTGACGGTGGAGTTCTGCACTATCTTCTCAAGAACGAAGTTAAAAAAATCGCACAACAGTGCATCGCCTTGTCTGAATCCTTTTTTGACCTCGAAAGATTCCGTAAGCTCGTTGCCAACCTTGATGGAGCAGCGTGAGTTCTCCATCGTCATTTTTCACAAGCGAACGAGCTTGGCAGGGATGCCAAAACTGGACATAGCTTTATACAGTTCGTCTCTGTAGATGCTGTCATACGCAGCCTTGAAATCGAAGAAAAGGTGGTGGGTACTTATCTCGATTTGGAGTTCATAAGGTCTCTTTTCCAGAATCTGCCCGCAACGTGAAAATTTGGTCGACGGTTCGACTCTCCTGGCCTGAAGCCACATTGATAAGGGACCAATCAGATTGTTGTCACCAATAGGCTTCAGACGTTTCATATTACGGCATGAGAGGATCTTGTAGGCAATGTTATAGTAGACTGATTCCTTGAAGTCTGGCGACTAGTTTAGAGGATTTCCCTTTCCAAATACAATTCGTTGCTTGACAAATTCAGAAATTCGACATGATTTGTTTCGACATAAGGTTTTTTTCATCTTGAACAAATAAACAAATGATTTTTTTTTCATACGATTGGCTTCTGTCACCTTTGGCGCAGGAAAAAAAATTACACACGGTCGGTTGAGGTGATTTTTTTTTTTGTTTCTAAAAGTTTCACGGACACAAAAAAAAAGAGGGGATCTTGAGATTTCACCTCAGTGGAGATTTGGGGGTGTTTTCGGAAAGGGACGAAGAAAGTCGGGACTCTAGATAATATCAGCCTTATTACCGTACCCGATCGGAGCAAAATTGTCTCATTTCTAAGAATTTTCTACCACCGTATCCTTTCCGACAGGTTAATCGTAGACATCTCCGAAAAAATTTTGAAATGAGAGCGATTGCATGCGATGCATTGCGATTAGTTTATAAAATTTGTTGTCCGATTGTTTTCGAAACAAAAAAGGGTCGGAAATAATAATATTTTTTCACCCACAAAATATCAAAGAAGTGCGTCAGTACGCGTCTTTATTTTATTTACGATTCGGGTATGGTGAAGGAAATAAAACTTCCGACCGGACATTTGCTCCGTTCAGGGAATCTCCGATCGGGTACGGTACTCTGGCTGTATATGTACTCTATGAGTTTTTCCATGATGAATTGCCAAATGCTACTTGTGATGTGCTTTTTTTTCCCAGCCGGTTTCGCTCGTCGGTGCCAAGGTCTATTTAAGAAAATACGAAACTTCAATGATAGGTCTTTCGAACCTAATGACAAATTCTTTATTAGAAACACTTAATAACTACAATAATAAATTCAATAGGTTTGACTTGGTTCTTCTTAAATTTAATGTGTCACTTCCGGTATACGATCGGAGTTCGGAGTTAAAGCCTCTACTTGACAGATGTTCGGTTCCGGTCCCAATTGGCGATGGGGATGTCACTACGGGATTTCCTTTTCCTGTCCCCGTTTGTCGTTTGGTAATTGTTTTACTCGACTGGTTTTATTTCCGGGGGATCAGCAGGTTTGTTTACCGCCCCTGGTGGCACGTTGGCAAGCAGGCAAAAGCCCTGGTCGATCTGCAGGTTTATTTACGGCCCCTGGTGGTACGTTGGCACGGCAGGCAATAGCTCTGGTCGATCTGCAGGTTTATTTACGGCCCCTGGTGGCACGTTGGCACGGCAGGCAATAGCTCTGGTCGATCAGCAAGTACATGAACGGCCCCTGGTGGCACGCAGGACAAATTTCCTTCAGTATTTAGAACCCCTTACCACTGGTGGGGGAAGCTTTAACACTGAAATTGCGGTTGCTGCACGGTCGGTATTGACAACAATTTCCTTCGCTATTAAAACCCCTTACCACTGCACTGGTGGGAGGAAGCTTTAACAACGAAATTGCGGTCGGCGGCGGGAATGACCAAAAGCACTCAGCTCGAAACTAAAATGTTGAAATGACAACTAAAGGTAGTGACGAAAAGTAGTGGTAGTGGTGATTTTAGTACGAAAGTACTCATTCTTATATGAACTTTATTACTAAAACCAAGTGTGAATTGTACGAACATGAAAGTTAAACTTTCATGTGTTACGGTGTAGCTTGCTGCCATGCAATAAGAATGTTATCGACGATGAGCGTAAACACGCCATGTGTTGATGAGTCATACGAGATGCTTTGTTTATGCATTTCTTGGTTTAAATTCAAGGCCAAATGAAATGTATAGGTACAACATATGCACGAATCAGTTTTGCCTGAATTGTATGCATTCGCAAATGCAAAATTGACGTATATTTAGGATTTGATGGAAAAATTGATGTTGTTGTATGAGAGCATGTAACGCTTCGTTACATACTGAATGCGTATGATCTGTCAAAAAAGGCCTCTTGAAAATCAAACCCCACAAAGAATCAACCATTATAATGTTTAAATCAATATTTTATTGTTATTCTCGCAATATACAATATTTTACAAACAAATATATAATTTCCTTTTTTCTTTTCTTCATATAATAATAATAATAACGAAAATCGTCGTGACTTTTCTTTAAATTCATCAATTCTACCTTAAATTTTGTTCGTTTCACCAAGGAAACATCATATTTCATTCCAAAAATTACCATATTCTAATGTGATTATTTTTATGTACATTCAATAAAACAAACAAATAAAAATCTATATTTCTCGTACTTAATGGTGTCGTCTACATTTCTCTTTAATCGATCTCGTTACTGTAACAGAATGTTTTTGTCTGAGAAATGTTTCATCTTCGAACTTTGGGGGGCCATAGTTTTTTGTTTTGTGTTATTTTAAAGAAGACAACATACACACAGCTAATCTAACAAAAAGATAAAATTTAAATAAAAATAATAAAATATAATACAGGAAACATCGTCAAGTGGAGATGTCTTCGAAATCGTCTTTTTAGTTTATTTGCAGAGAAAAAACTACAATAATAATGTTTGTGTTTGTGAGTGTGAGATAGGGAGGTTGAGGTTTTGGGATGCAGGAATTGTGTAATTGTGATTGTGAGCAAAGTCAGTGTAATGGAGAGTATGTGAGAATGAGAGGAAGGGGCAAAATAGAGAAGAACCAAGCACTATCAGTGTGAGATAGGGAGGTTGAGGTTTTGGGATGCAGGAATTGTGTAATTGTGATTGTGAGCTGAGTGAGTGTAATGAAGAGTATGTGAGAGTGAGAGGAAGGGACAAAAATAGAGAAGAACCGAGCACTAGCAGTGTGAGATAGGGAGGTTGGGATGCAGGAATTGTGTCATTGTGATTGTGAGCAGAGTGAGTGTAATGAAGAGTATGTGAGAGTGAGAGGAAAAGACAAAAATAGAGAAGAACCAAGCAACATACATAGATACAAAAATATATATTGTGATCGTTTTGTTTAAGGAAACGTTTGTGTTTTTTTCGTTTTGTAATTCTTAATTTAACAAATTTGAGCAACAAATTGTTTTTGAAACAAGTGTTACTTATTTTCTGAGCCTTGCTTTAGAAGCAGAACAGAACTAGTTTTCTTTTTACATTAAATACGCTTCAATTGACAAATGAATATCACTTTAACAATTTTTTTTGTTTGTTTTTGTTTTTTGTTTCTGTATTGTCGGCAGACACATATATCTACTTAATGAACATAGCAATTTGTTTAAATTTATGTTTTTTTTTTTGTTTTTTCTACATAGCATTCGGTCTAGTTTATAAGACATTAACATAACTATACAAAATAGAGTAGTTAATAATAACAATATTTTAAATCTGGTATTTACAAAACAAATTTTAATTTTTAAATTAACGGTTTTTTTTTACTTTTTGTGTTTCGTTCGTTATCGAAAGTTCTATTTCTTCTATGTTTCTCTTATTAATGAACAGTGAATAAAATTAAAATCAATAAAACTTTTAACATTTGTGTGATACAATTGCAATTCATCCGACGGCTTAGTTTGCTCGAAAACAGCGTCACGTCGAAGGGTTTAAGACAAACTACAAGACTATCAGCCTTATTACCGTACCCGATCGGAACAAAATTCTCTTCGATTCGTACAATTTTTAAGAATTTTCTACCACCGTATCCTTTCCGACGAGGGCAAGACCAAGTTAATGCTGTCGACAAGAAAGGACTACCAACATCGACGTCTTGGAGCAAACGTCAACATAGACAGATTTAACTTCGAGGTAGTTAAGGACTTTGTCTACCTGGGATCCGCTTTCAACTCAGACAACAACACCAGCGCTGAAATCAAACGAAGAATCACTCTTGCCAATCGCTGCTTCTTTGGACTAAGAAGGCAATTGAGTAGTAAAGTCCTCTCCCTTGTAACTAAAGTGACACTCTACAAAACCCTCATCATCCCGGTCCTCATGTATGGTGCAGAGACATGGACTATGTCAACATCTGATGAAAACGCATTGGGCTGCTTTGAGAGAAAAATTCTTCGAGTGATTTTTGGTTCTGTCTGCGTTAATGGAAATGGAGAATGGATACAAAGATTCAACCAAGAACTGTACGAGCTGTACAGCGACATTGACCTAGCCAGAAAAGTAAAGGGCCAACGACTTAGATGGTTGGGTCATGTTGAGCGAATGGAAAATAATGCTCCGGCTCGAAGAGTCTTCGAATGCAACCCGTAAGGGCGTCGCAGAAGAAGAAGACCGCGACTCCGGTCATGTGGTAGAGGACCTCAACCAACTTGGCGTGCGAAACTGGAGACAGTTAGCCAGGGACCGAGCTGGCTGGAGAAGTTTGTTGGGTGAGGCCCTGGTCCGACCTGGACTGTAGCGCCACCATAAGTAAGTAAGTAAGTAAGTATCCTTTCCGACAGGTTAATCGTAGACATCTACGAAAAAATCTGCGTCGGAGCTTCAAAATGAGAGCGATTTCATGCGATGCATTGCGATTAGTTTGTTAACTTTTTTTAGTCCGATTGTTTCCGAAACAAAAGTGTCGGAAATAAAAATATTTTTTCACTCACAAAACAACAAAGAAGTGCGCCGGTACGCGTCTTTATTTTATGTACGATTCGGGCACGGTGAAGGAAATAAAACTTCCGTTCGGACATTTTCTCTCATCGGACTTTTTCTCCGATCGGGTACGGTAATAAGGCTGTATTTGTTATTATTGCGTTCAGTTGAGTGAGTTTATCTTTGCAACGGAAGACATGTTACCATTGGCAAGAATACTTCAACAAGTTTCATTTTCAATAAGAACAGCACCACGGAACCATAATGACTAGGCTTGTCTTAAGCATTTTTTGTTTTCAATTCATACAATACAATCAGCCCTATCGAGGTATTTTTCGGAGCGGAATTTTGTCCGATTTCGTACGTTTCGGACAAGTTTTGCTTCGAGGTATTCTTCCGACTTACAATTCGGAATTTTTTCCGATATGAAATAACGCAGTACGATGAGAAACAATGTGGTGCGATGACTAGCTTTATTTTCCTTCATTTTTGATATTTTTATTTTCGATTTGTCCGCAGAAAATTGTTTGCGGAATGTTTTGTTTTTAATTGTGTTTAAAGCTGGTTGCCATATTTTTGTCCGATGACAATTAGCTCGAATACAAATTTAAGCTCCGACCATATTTGCGTTGCGGAAAATTGTCCGATCCGAAAAATACCTCGATAGGGCTGAATATTTCATACATTATTTATTGGTTTTTTTGAGTTGAGGAGACTAGTTTTGTACCGTACCTATTCGTTATGCTTTCAGAAGACTTCGTTTTTCAATACTAGAGAAGTCAAACCCATATTGACTTATCGGGTTGACTACTTAGTCTTTGGAAAGGTGTCTATTACTCATTCCGAGCGATATCAATAGTAAGCACAGCTCCGAAAAATAAAGAACCAAGTTGAGGGATTTATATTCTGATTTATATGCAGATTCCAAACGATTAAGTTGGTCGTCACTTTTCCACGACTCTTGAAAGCTTTGTTAGTACTTCAAAGAAGCCGGGTGTAACTCTATTCTCCAATAGTTTAAACATTCGGTTTTCGAAGGAATTCCTGGCTAAATGCGTCGCTAAGATTAGTGACGCTTGAGTGGGCATCCATGTCACGGACATCCCTAGGAGACCAAAAGCTCTCGTTTGGTTGCCTAAGTTGGGTTGAATGGAGACAGTTCTAAAACCCTCAGATGTCAAAACCCCGAGATCGACATGGAGATTGGTCGGTCATCAAGATAATTTCAGCAAATATTAACGTAGTCAACTGCTATCTTGTTATAGACATCAAACAGAATCGCTTGAAAAAGGTGGATTTCACATGAAACGACCAGACATTAAACATAGCCACAACAGGCGTGTATGACGTTTTACTTTAAATTTTAAATGGATTTCTTTACTTGCACGAAACTATTAAAAACTCAACGGTACTGCTTAACATTTCTAATTCGACAAATTTGCCTAAGACAAGTCTCCCTTCTTATGGTTCCTATTCACAAACCGACTTACGACTATAATTCCTTGGGCCCTACTCTGTAATTCGTCCGAATGAAAATATTTTCGAAAACGAATATTTTGTACTCTTTATTCTTAATGCGGATTAGAATGACAAATCCGCATTCGTATTTTTCGTACCTGGCAATGCGTGTCCGAATGTCACTAGAGTTCGAAAACGGAAATTTTGTTTCTACATCAAGAAAGGTAACGGATTGCAATTCGGTTGTAGTTTTAAAAGGACACAAAAGAAGAAATTCTGTTGTGTGAAACACATAAAATGTAAGTAAGGATATAATAATATTATTCAAAATTTAAGCAAATAAAATTAATAACAGGGAATTTATCAGTCAAAAATGTGCAAAAAAAAATTTGAAATTATGGTGGAATTCATGTGTGCTCCAAGGCCAAGGGACGTTTGAACGCATCGGTCGTCAGAAACACTTCCAATTTGTGGGACAGACTATCGTCTTCTTTCAATGCGGAAGGACCACCAATGCGAAACGGTGTCATTATGTTTACCTTCTATCATACATTTCAAAAATATTTGGTTTATCACGTATTATTCTTCGTTCAATCCGTTCTTCTGTATTTCCTTCATCCATCCATAAAGCAACCGAATCCATTTTTGAGTTTTTATTGAATTATATTTTTTTCTTTAAAAATTAATTTGAACTTTCTCGCCTCCTTTGCAATTTGTTTCGATATTTTTTTGTCTTTTTTTGATTTTTGCTTTGACAGATCTCATGAGAAATACTTCGAGACTGGACAAATCTGATTATTTTGTTCGATTCGAACATTTTACGGAGTACGAATTCATACACGAATCGAAAATCAGATTCGAATAGGATTGGCTTTCGAAACGAATTACAGAGTACGGCCCCTGATTCTTTCGACATAGAATATTCTTCACTTGTTAAACGTATTTGTTTTCGTTCGTCACACAAATCAAATATTTAAAAAATAAACTTAAAGAATAAATAAGAAAAATTGAAAATGAAAAATCCGGAGTTTAGGAAGGAGAACAAAAAGAACGAACTACATGATCACTTTTCTTCTATTTGTTATTTTTTTTTTGATTTTTGATTTCCAGTCAATCAACAACAGTATCTTATTTTATAACGTGTGTATAAACATTGTGTGTACGTATCAATTAACACATTAAAAAGAGGAAAAAAATATATATATTTTGAGTGTAGCAAAAGAGTTCATACTTTCTCTTCGTTTTTTGTTTTGTTTTTGTTGTGTTTTGTTGTGGAGAGATCACTCGTCGTCGGTATACGAGAGAGTTTAACACAAAACAAGAAATGACTTCTTAAGATATTAAGAGATGATGGGTAGGGTGGGTGTGTCGATGTGTATATGTGTGTTTGTTTATATGATTAATATGACAAAAATGTTTACTTTATAACAACAACTCCAGCAGCAGCACTCATTCCCTTCGATTGGCTTCTTATTCCACATTCTTTTTTTTTATTGTAGTCTCATTGATTTGGTATATTTACGATATTACATCTTATGGACTCGACAAACCTCGATCGAAAGGACTCTTCACTTCTGTATGCCGTGTATTCATGTTCAGTGCGGGACTTGTAACACTGCTCGACAATTCACACACCGTTTTGATCGGACCAGCCGATGGTAGCTGAGCGTGTGGCTGTTGTGATGATTCTCGATTTAGTGATGGTGCCACCGCCGCCGCCTGTTCGTCGTTACTTTTCGCCATCGAGGTGTGTGCTGATGGCAGGACATAGGGGGCATCACTGCTATCACTGGGTTTTATGATGTCCGCTTTAGCGTTCACAATTACTGATGGTTGGAGGAGATTTTTTCCGCTAATTGATGATTTATATTGATCTCGACTCAGACCGCCTATGTAGTATTTGAAAAATTCATATGTCGACCAGCAGATGGCTGTGGCAGGCATTGAATATAGCACACGAGCAGTCAATCCTCGGAAGAAGCCACCAGCACCGGCTACAGAGTAAATCTGTTGGATAAAAAAAAAAACAATTAACAATTGTCTTATTCTTTGAAAACTATGCAGAATGTTTAATAAAGATTTCTTAACACTTAACGGTTTTTAGTTCTGTTACGAAACTATTAAACTAACTCAATAGAAGATATCTGTATCGCTACTTTACGATATAGGCACTATTTGCAAGAAGAGGCGCCGGCCCAGAAAGCTCATTACGATATAACTCATTGTAGGAGACGGCGCGATAGTTACAAATTTGAGCTGGAAGGATGGGGTAGATCAGTACGCCCCTCTGCAAGCTGCCATTGGCTTCGCTCTCGGAATTGCAGCCTGAAAATTCGTTACGAGGCATGTCATATTCGTGTGCTGACGACACAGTGTCAATAGTGTGTGGAAGATGAAGAAGCTCCAGTAGAGGAGTGATCGCCCAAATTCGATTCAAACTTAAGCCTTATATGTTAATGGCCAACGCGCATTCCCATTGCGCCACCGTTCAAAGGATTTAATATTGACTTAACGTTAGCACGTCAGTTTGTACTGACTTTTAATAAGGTAAGGAGGGGTGTGCACTGCTCTGAACTGTTGCGTACACGGGGGCCTAGCGATGCTCCGAAAATATTGATCAACCTCAACATGGTTGGTTCATTAACGAACCAACCAATGCTATCAATGAATTTCCTCATTTTTTTGCTTCAAAATAACGGAATCGATTGGATTGGAGGTTCGGACATTCAAAGAGAATACTTTTAGCTGATGTGCATCTTATGAATTCGTCCAACACTGGAAGATTTAAACTCATTTCTTACTCTAATTGTAGCGAAGATATTTGTGCTCCTGTTATTCCTATATTTTGCCCGATTCGAAAAAAGGGAGATCCTCTAAACTGCGCCAACTACAGAGGAATCAGTCTACTTTACATTCCTACAAGATCATCTCTGTGAACGTCTGAAACCTTTCGTCAACAATCTGATTGGTCCATACCAATGTGGCTTCAGGCCAGGAAAGCCAACCATCGACCAAATTTTCACGTTGCGGCAGATCCTGGAATAGACCTATGAACTCCAAATCGATACCCACAACCTTTTCATCGATTTTAAGGCCGCGTATGACAGCATCTACAGAGACGAACTGTGTAAAGCTATGGCTTGTCCAAAATGATGATGGAGAACTCACGCTGCTCCATCAAGGTTGGCAACGAGCTTACGGAATTCTACTACGTCACAAATGGATTTAGACAAGGCGATGCACTGTCGTGCGATTTCTTTAACGTCGTTCTTAAGAAGATAGCGCAAAACTCCAACGTCAACACCAGAGGTTATATCTTCCAAAAATCTGTTCAACTTCTCGCGTACACCGATGATATTGACATAATGGGAAGAACACAGCGTGATGTCAATGGCGCCTTTGTGAGAATTGAGGCAGAATCGGCAAAAATGGGTTTAGCGGTAAATAAGTGAAAAACGAAGTTTATGTTGTCTTCGAGGAAGAACACTCAACACCGACGGCTCGGGCAGATCGTCACAATAGACGCATACAACTTCGAGGTAGTAAAGGAGTTTGTCTACGAAGGCTCCGCTATAAGCACGGGAAATAACACCAGCGCCGAGATCAGACGAAGAATAACTCTTGCTAATCGCTGTTTCTTTGGGCTAAGAAAGCAATTGAGTGGGAAACCCCCCTCTCGAGCAACTAAGGTAAAATTGTACAACACCCTTATCATCCCAGTCCTGCTGTATGGTGCAGAAGCATGGACCTTGACAAAATCGTATGAATGTGCCTTAAGCTGTTTCGAGAGGAAGGGGAAGGGGAATGGCGAAGAAGATATAACATCGAACTTTACGGGTTGTACAACGACATGGATCTAGCCAGAAGGGTCAAGGTCCAGAGACTCAGATGGCTCGGTCATTTAGAGCAGATGGACACCAATACTCCGGCCCGGAAAGCCTTCGATACTATTCCCGAGGGACGTAGGATGACAGGCAGACCGCGACTCAGGTGGCGCACTCAAGTAGAAGAGGACCTCAATCAACTTGGAGTGCAAAACTGGAGACAGCTAGCTTGGGACCGAGCTGGCTGGCGGAGGCTGTTGATTGAGGCCCAAGTCCACAACGGACTGCAGCGCCACCTTATGTAAGTAAGTAAGTGATTCCTATACAAGCTAACCTCTTTACTTTGTTCAGGTTTTTGAGATAGCTTGTTTTCTTGACACCTCTCCATCGAACGATGCAACCATAAATAAGTATGGGTCGAACTATCGCTGTGTACATCCATTGGATGATCTGCGTTCCTTATTCCTAAATATTTAGCTTCCTTGGAAAATTTCAGAGGAATTCCATATAGTTTAGGGGCATTAAAGTCCCTTAACTTATTCGTGAACAAAACTAGAGCTTTGTTTTAGTAGGGTCAACCCCGTGGCCGTTTTTTGTTGCTCAAGAAGATGTTTCTTTGCGTGCGTATTCCATGGTGTTTCCGATGGTGGTAAGAAACTTACCCGATATCCTACCCGATGGCCTACAATTTTGATGATCTAATTCTTAAAATTTGTGAGAATTTTGTCAATCACGAGGATCCAAAGCAGAGGTGAAAAAACCCCTTCCTTATGGTGAGCCCCTTGTAACAGTTTTCTCTACAGTGCTGACTTCTATCTGAGAGTGTATACTTCTGCTATTTAACATGGGGTTGATCCAGTTAACAATGACAGATTCAACTCCAATTTCAACTAAGGCAGCTTTAATTGGTTCTTCCTTAAATGCCATCAGGGTAGGTTCCTTGTGTTGGAGACTTTTCTCAATATGTGAAACCACCTCATGTTATGCAGTCACCACTGATCTACCCTTAAGGTAGGGTATTGGTAATTGCACAACTTATTTGGATTGAAAAGTTCTCTAATATGTAGATCAACGATTCTCTCAAGTCTTTAGAAGAAATGAAGAGAGACTTATTGGTCTATAATCTTTTGAGGTTGAGTGTGTTGGTTTCCCAGCTTTTGGGATAAGGACCACACTTACCTTCTTTACTAGTAGGGACGTATCTTAGTCTGATACAACATTTTGAGATTACCCTAAGCCAATGGGTTAATACTTTTAAGGCATTTTGAAGAAAAGCCGTGATAATTTCGTCTGGCCCGGTTTTGAACGAGTTGATTATCCAGTCTTTAATAACATGTTCTAATTATGATTCTGAGTAAGTTCTATTGCGTGTAATCAGAACATTCTGGACCAGAAAAGTGAGTATCTATGAAGAATTCAAGCGTTTCTAGTCTCGAATTCGACCATGATCCATCGGAGTGTTTAATGTGCTCCGTAATTGAGGGATTAAGGCCAAAGACTTTGCGAAGCGTCGCCGCCTCACTTGTGTTCTCAATGGATTCACAGTATTTTGCCCATGAAAGCTTTTTGGGTTCTCTTAACTCTTTGGTACATAGGTAAAGTTCGGCTCTATATGAATTCATATCCTCCTTTGCTTTGCTCTGTTTAGCCTTATCGAAAAGTTTCATAACTTCTTTTCTTCGTATCTTTAGCCCAACCATGCTAAGCTCATTAAACTCTGAATCGCGTAAAGTTGAATGCTTCGAAAACTCAATGCTGTTTTGTATCGTTAAAGCGAGACATACTTCCTTGTCACTGTCCATGAGTGGCACTTGCATCTGTGAAACCGAACATCTGGAGATTCTCGGTAAGTGTATCACTGACCACCACTTGAGGAACGAGCACATACGCGATGTCGCCAAAAATGCAGCAAGATGTTTGGGTTTCTTAAGACGGTGCAGGAAATTTTTCTCCCTGGCTATTATGTACAAGACTTATATTCGTCCAAAACTTGAGTACAATTCTGCTGGTGCTCCAGCTACATACTTCAGCCTCTTGGATGGTATACAAAAAAGAGCAGTAAGAATGATTGGTGACAGAGACATCACTAACTCATTAACTTCATTGGAATCCCGTCGTAAAGTTTCGTGTCTCTCTTTGTTTTACCGTTACTTCTACGGTAATTGCTCTAGTGAAATAGCCAGTTGCATTCCACAGCTTAAACAATTCAACCGTAATACCCGCGCTTTCAGGAATGCCCATCAGTTTACCCTCGAGCCCCCAACTTCGGTCGTACGCTCAAGTGTGGAGAATCGTTCATTAGCCGTACTACGCGAATGTGAAACTCTCTTCCACACTCTGTCTTTCCCGATCATTGCAATGTTCAGGAATTCAGGCACCTCCTCTCCAACCCCTTCCTTCTTTCCTAAAGCACTCACTCCACTCACTGTGTCTTTGGCATAATAAGGGTATAAAGAAACCCCTTGAGTGTGTGTTCATTATACAAAAAAAAAAAAAAAATAGTGGTTTCGTGAAGACTTTTAAGAATACGAGTATGTAATATGTTCATTTTTGAAGGCAACTTAAAAATATATACAAACCTGTTTAATAGCTTCAACCATGCCACGCGTAAAACCTGTCTCTTGAGTATTCAGCAAAGTTTTCACAACATCAAGTGGGGTAGTTATTGCGGCAGCACATGCCCCTGCAGCGCCACCAGCTATAACGTGCACCGGTGGATTGTACTTTCTTTCATGATTCAACTGTAATTGATGCAAAATCGTCTCATAAATCAATTCACACTTATTTTTTTTTAATTCTCTGACTAACCATATTTTGGAAAAATTCATACGTCATAAAGTGTATTGTTTGATGGGGGATATTCATTATCAGCTGAGTTGCGTATGACCGATAAAAGGCCTTCGGCCCCTCATTCTTATAGACACCTTTCATACATGCTATTACCGATTTATATGGCGAATTGTACATTTGTAAGCGTTGTTTGATAACTTCTGTAGGATTTGATACTGCATCGTGTATGAGTGTTGCAATAACAGCAGACGTCACTTGAAAGGAAACAGAAACACAGAAATTGAGTCTTACTTTTATTTGAATCAATTTGACTCAACTTACTGTAATTAAGATTATTGTGTGTTGTAAATTCGGATAAAAGTTCTTTTGACATCTCATACGAACCGAAGTATAGAGCATGAGCAGGTCCAGCACCAGCAACTACGGCGTTCATTCCGCGAATAGGTCTACAAATTCAATAAATTAATTTGTTTCAATAACACAAGTGGTTTTTTAACTTAAAAAGAAGCGTACCTGAAAATTCCTTCATTCTTTATCATGTTGAGGAAAGTCGCGGAGATGTTGAAGCCGGCCGAAACAGGAGATAAGCTTTGCATCCTGGTCTGTAAATATAACAGAAATTTAACATAAGTAAAATCGAAAAGAAAGTAACTTCGTAAGGCACTGCTGACCCCAACTGAATATAAATATGAAGCTATACGCATTTCGAAGCAGTCCAAAAACGAATTAGAATTACATTATGTACTTTGGTTTAACAAGATTTAATCATGGAATATTCGAAGGTTGTCACTGCCTAATGGCGCAACTATCGCAAAATAAATTTACTATCGATTAGACGATTGTGTAGATTGGTGTGAAACGAGTATGCCCAATCAGGACCTATCAAGTCCACTGACCCTTATTAGTGCGGCTTCAGACCCGAAAAGTCCACCATCGATCAAATATTGACCCTACGGCAGATCTTGGAGAAGACCCAGGAACTTCAAATCGATACCTACAACATTTTCATCGATTTCAAGGCCGCGTATGACAGCGTCTGTAGAGTGTAGAGACCAACTTTATAGAGCAATGTCTAGTTTTGGCATCCCAGAAAAACTCGCCAGTCTGTGTACGATGACAATGGAAAACTCACGCTGTTCTATCATGGTCGGAAAAAACCTAATGGACGCTTTTGATGTCAAAAAAGGTTTTAGACAAGGCGATGCGTTGTCATGCGATTTCTTCAACATCATTCTTGAAAAGATTGTGCAAAGATTGTCAACACCAGAGGCACAATCTTTCAAAAGTCCGTCCAGCTACTAGGAAACGCAGACGACATTGACATAATTTGAAGAACACAGCGTGATGTAAGTGGAGCGTTTGTGAGTCTTATGACGGAGGCCAGGTAGATGGGTCTAGCGGTTAACGAGGGCAGGACCAAGTTAATGCTGTCAACAAGAAAGGACAACCAACATAGACGTCTTGGAGCAAACGTCAACATAGACAGATTTAACTTCGAGGTAGTTAAGGACTTTGTCTACCTGGGATCCGCTATCAACTCAGACAAAAACACCAACGCTGAAATCAAACGAAGAATCACTCTTGCCAATCGCTGCTTCTTTGGACTTAGAAGGCAATTGAGTAGTAAAGTCCTCTCCCGAGCAACTAAAATGGCACTCTACAAAACCCTCATCCTCAACCTCAACCTCATCATCCCGGTCAACATCTGATGAAAACGCTTTGGGCTGCTTTGAGAGAAAAATTCTTCGAGTGATTTTTGGTCCTGTCTGCAATAATGGAGAATGGAGACGAAGATTCAACCAAGAACTGTACGAGCTGTACAGCGACACTGACCTAGCCAGAAAAGTTAAGGTCCAACGACTTAGATGGTTGGGTCATGTTGAGCGAATGGAAAATAATGCTCCAACCTGGAAGGACGTCGCAGAAGAGGAAGACCGCGACTCAGGTGGAGCACACAGGTGGTAGAGGACCTGAACCAACTTGGCGTGCGAAACTGGAGACAGCTAGCTAGGGACTAAGCTGGCTGGAGAAGTTTGTTGGGTGAGGCGCTCCCTGGTCTGATCTGGACTGTAGCACCACCATAAGTAAGTAAGTAAGTAAGTAAGAGTATGCCCCATGGCCGTGGATTTTAGAAAAATAGAAAAAGAGAAATGTCGGTCGATCATTCGATTCTCGTTTTTGAGAGGAGTATCGCGCAGCAAAATCAAAGAGCGTACGGTGACTCTTCTCTATCGACAGCGACTATCAAAAACAACTACAGGAGCCCCGAGAGCGGGTTACAGGATAACGTGACAAAAATCCAGGATCTCGTTTTGGTAGATCGCCGAGTGAAGCTGCGCGAGATAGCTTTGACAGTAGCATTTTATATGATCGCGCGAACATTATCCTGCATGAAATTGTCGGCTTTAGGATCGATGGTTGTCGCGTTTGCTCACTCCAAAGAACAAGCGCGACTTGAAACCAATTTGTCTGGCACATAAAATTCTCTTTTCAAACCCTTCAAGTGGGTACCGGGCGGTTGTCTTTGTGGGTTTGGCAGGGACGGTGATCAGCTGAAGCAAGGTTTTAGTGTTACTCTACTCTATTGCTGTGAGCCCCGTGCCCAAGAACGAAAGGCTGGGGGACAAACCAGCCGTTAACGAGCTTTTTTGGACGTCTTGGCAGGTTCCTGCCTAACTCCAGTAGACGGCTCTGCAAGCACCTGTTTTCGTCTCTTGTGTCGATGATACCACAACGGCAGCTCAAATAGACAAACAAAATAATAAATAAGATGTTAACGCCTGAGGTAGCGACTGTAAACCGAAGTGTTAGTTCAACAAAACGGTAAGAAAAAAATCAGTACAAACGTATCCTGTTCATTCTTGCCAAGATTGCTTAAAATAAGCAGGAAGACCCTACAACTGCAAAGCGCAACAGATCTGAAGATAAGACGATTCACCCTTCTAGCTTAAGCGGGTTAGGTTAAAGTGGCTGTCATGGATGTTAAAAGACACACTTAGGCCAATCAAAGGCTCATTGTGATATGCAGCTTAAGCGGGGACTCCCAGAGAAAAAAATTGAAGAAGCATAGAGAGGAGAAATCTGTCACTAGTAGCAGGCGGCGCACAGAAATGATCTAAGGGTGGCAATAGCAGACAAATTGTCTACGAACGGGATGTCCGTGCCACGCCTGAAATCTACTTTCTTGAGTTTAGAAATGAGATCAAATCTTTGATATCAGTTCGGAAAGCTCAGTAAGATGTAAGTAAGATGCCTACTTTGCGGACTACCCTCGCATAACCAAATAGACTGACGTGTTTTGATCAAAATCTGTAAGAGTACAATTCAAGTATCTCACCAAACACATACGAAAGAAAAAAAAATATAAAATACGAAGATCCAAAGCCTAAATTTCATGCAAATAGAAAAGTGTGTACGTCTTTCAAATTGATCCCAACTGAAAGGTGTCACAAACATTTGCATTTTTATGTAATTCGATTCTAAAAATACGCATTCAAATTACTTTCCTAGTTAACCTTTATTTGGAAAGCGTAATTGTGAAATTATTACGAATATAAAATGATTAAGAAGGCCCCCAAGCCCCCTTATCGACCGTAAATCTACATGCAACCCACTCAAACGCGACCACATAGCAACCCCCTCCCCGTGCCATATTATTATTATTTTTCCAACAACACTGACCGTTCATAATGCATATCATCATCGAAACCCCTCGCCCCGTATTTGGTTTTAATTATAGTCTTTTCAGTATTATAATTGCTATAAGCTTTTTTTCTTAAGAATCTGCAGTTTAAATTTCGTTAATTTGCATTACAAAACGGTCGTCGTGTGTTTTTCGACGTAACGAACTTCGTGTTGTAAAAAGAGAGGAACATCTACAGCAAGTAAATATATCGTTCCCTTGCATTCGGATACCTTCAGATCGCCCTACAAAACTTAAATTCAAATTACGAGCGATGAGTATGACATGACAAGTCGATGAGTTTTTTCTACTACAATTTGTCTCACTCACATGCACACCACAAAAATATCTGGTAAAATTATAAATTGCATCGCAAAAACGTCAAGTCATTCAGATGAAAACACTGAATGCATTCAGATAGACAGAATTTCCAAGAAATTGATAATACAACAAAAACAAATACTTATATATATTTTTTTATTGTCGTGTTCTTTTGTTGACAACTTAAATTTTTGTATTCAATATGCGCCGAGTCGGTATCTACTTGCCATTTACATGAGCACTCTTTTTCTTCTATAATGAAATGATTGCTGATGAAATCATCGAACTGCTAGCTGAGTTACGAACGAAAAAAAATCCCCGAAAATGTATTTATAGAAATTGCAGAGAACAAATTGGTACTCTTGAAGATAGTAAATGAAAAGAGACACTAGAGTTGTCTCATTTTATTCGTGTTTGTTTCGCACAGTTTCGAACATAGCGCTATCGTATCCGTAATTGATGAACTGACATTAATATCCTGTAAAATCAAGCGGCCGCCTGACCTGTCTTAAGGGTAGATGAAATCTGACCACAACTTCCATCAGTTATCCAATGCCCACCAACACCTTTATAGACGAATTAATTTTGCATTTTTAAGCAACATTTGTACTGCTCAACGTTGATGGTGAGATTTGCCTTCGTCAGACGGTCGGCTACCCCTCCAGCATAGCGATATGAGTCTCAACTAAAAGCAAATCTTCTAGATATACGAAAACTCGTCCCCGTAGTCGGCCTGAAATATCCTTATCCAATAAATGACATAACCTTAAGGCATTGTTACATACTCCGCAAGGGACATGATCGTGAACTAATACAAGGGTCTCCCTGGCACCACGCAAAGTTTTTTCCCTACTCTGTTTCTCCAGCTGTATCTGTCAGAATACAAAATTAAATAAAATTGAGTGGCACGACAGCTCTTGAAGAGCCAAGGCCTAAATGGCTTACTCTCATCAACAATTCTCTAGGTGCGTATGAAGAATTGAGGGGACCTACAATTTAACGCCAATTCCGAACGGCAAAGTTGAGAAGCACTTTTTCATGATAGATGATACTCTTGGAAGTTTTGTCAGTTCTTCGCAAGAGGCAGTGCCCGTGAAAGATGAAATAAAAACTGTGGGCGCGAGTAGGTTTCGAACCCACGACGTTCTGTTTAGTAGCCAACACACCTAACCACTTAGCTACGGACATATCTGTCAGAATGCTTCCTTTAAATCGACGCATATTATGTAGCACGTATCAGATATCCGGTGAGAAGCCCGTCGATATGGAGAAGAGGATAAGCGTGATTCTTGGAGCCTGCATCAACCATACGCAAATCCAGGCAAAAACGGTACTAAATAGTATTACATATTCGGTTCTGACTTCGTAATAGGGACAACCGGTGAGCACCAAGGACTTTCACTCTCTTCTATAACCCCGAGCTCCAGCATCCAGAATAGTTCTTAGTACAGACTGCCCTGTACAGAAAACGGGACAGTGCCTCTGGTCCACTGGAGCTGAGTCTCCCGTATCTATAACGTATTCGGCTAGCGAAGTTGGCCAAATCTAAGAATCTCAACTAGACCGCCTCTAAAGTGGACCGGGATCGGTAATTGTTCCTTATCCTTTTCATTAAATTTTCCATAATAAAATCGCTAAGGAGCTGCCCCATGTCCTCGATGGCCCCACAAATTCCATCTTTGAGGTCTTGAATCGACGCTGGGCTGTTGCCTTGGCCTTTATCTTTCACGTGGCTCCAAAGATAACAAGGTCCATACAATACCATACCATCCAAATCCGGCCATAAAATATTATTAATCATCTCTCGACAGCGCAATGCATTTACTGTATCTGTTGATCCAACCTCATTTTCGAAAAAGTAGTCAAATGGGGCCGCCGGACCATAAACAGTCACACGTTGAGGATGGGGGGCTTCTCAATAATACCTCTTGGGTTTTCCGAGTTGGAAATGGGCCTGATCAGTCAAGATGATTTTGCGATGGAATTCCGGATCATGTTTATCCATTTCAAGGTCCCAATCAGCAAAGACACAACGGTTTTTGATGATCGGCTGGCTTGAGTATTTCGTTAACTGAAATTTATAAGCCTTAACACCCCAGTCTTTATACAAAATACGGTGTAATGACGTTTGTGGAATGCCCAATTCCAAAGAACGACGAGAAATGGACAAACCTGGTTTTCTTCAAAACTTTGGGCTACAGCAGCAAAATTCCCAGTCGTTCTTGAGCGGGTTTTTATTCTTCACATCACTAACTTGTTCCAACAGTTCGAATTTTTCCACCAATTTCTGTATTGCGAACTGTGACTGCACAGTTTTTACCATTTTTGTAGTAAATTTTCCATTTTTAGTAACTCGTCAAACGTCAAAAAATAACAGCTTCAATAGTGACACCTACCGAAATAGCAGGCTATTCAAAATAACACATCTTATTGGAAAACCCTGTCAAACTCTTGATCAAGATTCAGAACTAAATACAACGTCAAGGTGTGATCCTGTCAAGGCAACAAACGAAAGACTCTGCACCCTTGGCTTGCGAGGTTAATAAAAGAACATCATACTGAGGAGTTCGTACTCGTATTCGCAGATGACGAAAAGATGCCAACTTTGATGGAAACTCAATGCATGCTCAAGGTTTGCCGGTTAAACCATTTTTAGTGATTTTAAGGCAAGAATAGGTCGGAGCCGAAGTCCTTAAAATACATTTGACCTCCTGGTCTGCAGCGAGTCATATATAAATGACAGCTTCTAAGAACATGGTTAACAAGGTCGCCTGGGTTTGCATGTTGGAGTCATCTTGAAACGATTAAGCAAAACTCACAAGTCAACACCAGAGGCACAATCTATATCAAATATTGTTTTTATTAAGAGAACAAGCAGACGGCAATTCCACGTCGGACGGCTACAGTCGCAAGAAATCGCCAGATTTGAGGAAGAATGTAGGCAGGCCCATTCAGCGCAGGAGGTATACAAAGCAGCGCTGCATAGAAGGACAAGAGCTGCTCGTGCGCTCTACGAGCAAAAGAGAAAAGAGAAACGCCGGCTTCTCAGGAGAAAAAAAAGGACCATGAGAAACGTCAGCAAAAGCAACAGCAACAGCCAACAGCAGAAATGAAATTCGAAGGTTTTACAGCTGGCTCAAGTTCATCGATCAAAAACCGATGCCTACAGAGATAAACAAGGGAACGTCATAGTAGAATCGCAGTCAATGCTGGGGACTTGGAAAGACCACTTCTGTAGATTGTATAACGGCGACGACGAACAAAACACCGCCGTCAGACAGGAGCCTTTCATCGGACACTATGAAATCGACCAAATTTTCACTTTGCGATTGCGGCAGATCCTGGAAAAGACCTATGAACTCCAAATCGATACCCACCACCTTTTCATCGATTTTAAGGTCTCCTATGATAGGATCTACAGATACGAACTGTATAAGGCTATGTCTAGTTTTGGCATCAATGCCAAGCGTCAAAAATGGGTTTAGCGGTAAATGAGATCAAAACGAAGTATATGCTAAGGAAGAACACCCAACACCGACGGCTCGGACAGAATGTCACAATAGACGCATACACCTTCGAGGAGTAGAATAGAGGAGTTTGTTTACCTAGGATCCACTATTTACACGGGCAATAACACCAGCGTCGAGATCAGACGAAGAATGACTCTTGCTAGCTAGGAACCGAGCTGGCAGGCGGAAACTATTGTTTGAGGCCCAAGTCCACAACGGACTGTAACACCACTTCAAGTAACTAAGTAACCAGGCTAACCCACGAGAGAGAACAAAATTATAAAATATATCTTATGTACATGAATAACAGAAATTTAAAATAATTGTTATACAAATTATTTTATTTATAAATTCAATTCTACATTGTTCGGCTTTATTACTGAAAAAATGAGTTCTTTGTGCAAAGGTGGACGTTTCCTAGAATTGTTTCTAAAAAGTCTTGCTAACATAACACCAAGTGAAGAACTTATTCAAGTCAATTTGAACCAATTCAGGATCCTTGGAGCACATTTGTAGATTTTCATATTATCTGCGTAAAAAAGAAGCTTTGAGTGTGAAAAAAAATTGGTCGACGCCATTTATACCTAGAACAAATATTTATAATTGGGCCAAGGGATCTACCCTGAGGTACACCGAAGTAGCTTCGATCGAAAATGACTTTAGTACCAATTGGCTAGAGAAGACCGATCCAGGAGATAAAGTAAAGTTGAAAATTTAAACCCACTCCTAATGAGTGAGAGTGACTGGTGAAATTAAAGGAAATGTGTTTAAATAGCCGACATGAATCTTTTGGATTTGAGTATCCAAATTCACTCATGTCTTCTTTCTAAATGAGAAAAAAAACATTTTTAAGTTTTGCATAAAATTCAATTGAAAACGAAAACAAAAAATGACTAAAGCTCCAACACATCGAATAGCTCAACGTTTACTTTCCAATAAATTGCTTCGTCAATTCAGAATTAATCATTGATTGAAATTGCTTAATTAATTGACTTTATCTAAATAGTAATGATTTGCGGTTTGCAGTGTCAAAAATAAACAGTCACAAGTGGGTTAATTATTTCTACTTAAAAAAACACAGACAAAACCTAAAACACAACAATATTGAAGTCGTTAATGTTTTCTTATCAAATTTACGAGGCATTTTTTGCTGACAGACGGACGGACAGTATTTGTGTTGTTGCTATAAATAAAAATCAAATTTGTATGAAGCACGTAACTTGATAAGACAAGTTCTGTGTGCTTTTCGAATAAATTGTCAAAAGCAATGCGTCGAAAACATGTGCAAATCTTTAAAAACGATTATGCGAAACGATAAGATATTAATCAAACAGAGCTTCCTTATGATGAGGCAAGGCAAGGTGCTTAAAGTTGTCGATTATCTCTGTTCGGTTTAATTTTATTGATTGATTCACTTTGCTGGCGTTAAATTGACACTTTTTGCGGCAAAAATAATCAATTAAAGAGATTTGCATAAATGTGAATTTTAATCTTTTTTTTTCGAGTGAAATATTTAAATTAAGGTTTTGAAGAGTTGAAGAAAATAAGAGATTCTAATAATTTGATAACTGGGGTCTTAATGAAGCGGAATCTTTTGACCTTATGTGCATCGGGGATCGTTTGATGGGATCGTTGAGTGTTTTGTTTTTCTTCTTCAAGATCGTTTCTCGATGGCAGTTAGCTGTGCGTTAGATATTTTTTTTTTTTATCAAAACTCAATTTGAGTGACGTTATTTTCTTGACCTCAATAATTAACGCTTTCCCTTAAGTCAGGATATCATTGCAAATAGACAGATCAATTCTAAGCAAACTTCCAGTTTTTTACGTCAAGTTGAAGTTCTTTAACTCCCTTTCCTCTTCTGCTAGGGCCTTCGGAGTTACGGGCTGAGCATTCTGCATAAAACCTTATTCAGCAACCCTAAGTCCATATCTTTACACAGCGATGACGAGGATTTAAGTGACATTTTATAGAGGACTACTTCATTGCCTGCTTAGTCCAATGATGCAGCGATTGTGTGGTTATCTGAATTTATAGCGGATCCCTGTTAGATCTAATTACCACGAAGTAATATCTGTCTGACGCGTCGATGTTGTTGCCTGTCATTTCGTGGTGAAATAAACCGCTAGACGATATTCTTGGCTTCTGTCTCAGAGTTCATAAACACACAACTGACGTAACGTTCCGTTGTTTGAATAACGTCATTGCCGTCTGCTTACTTACTTAAGGTGGCGCTACAGTCCGGTGTGGACTTGGGCCTCAATCAACAGTTTCCGGCTGCCAACTCGGTACTTAGCTAGCTGTCTCCAGTTTTGCACTCCAAGTTGATTGAGGTCCTCTTCCACTTGAGTGCGCCACCTGAGTCGCGGTCTTAATCTTCTCCTACGTCGCTCGGGAATAGTGTCGAAGGCTTTCCGTGCCGCAGCATTGGGGTCCATCCGCTCGAATTGACCGAGCCATCTGAGTCTTTCGACCTTGACCCTTCTGGCTAGGTCCAAGTCGTATACATAGCGAACTTTACAGGTTGTACACGTAAAGTTCGCTATTATATCATCTTCGCCATTCCCCTTTAAGGGGCCCTTTAACGGGGCCAAGATGACCGAAGAACTTTCCTCTCGAAACAGCTTAAGGCACTTTCATCCGATTTTGTCAATTTCCATGCTTCTGCACCAAACAGCAGGACTGGGATGATGAGGGTGTTGTACAATTTTACCTTGGTTTTTACACTCAATTGCTTTCTTAGCCCTGAGAAAAAGCGATTAGCAAGAGTTATTCTTCGTCTGATCTCGGCGCTGGTGTTATTGTCCGTTTTTATAGCGGAGCCTATAGGTAGACTAACTCCTCTACTACCTCGAAGTTGTATGCGTCTATTGTGGCGTTCTGTCCGTGACGTCGGTGTTGTTCCGACTTTTGGAAGATAGTGCCTCTGGTGTTGACGGTGGAGTTTTGCACTATCTTCTCTAGAACGATGTTAAAGAAATCGCATGACAGTGCATCGCCTTGTCTGAATCCTTTTTTGATATCGAAGGATTTCGTTAGCCCGTTTCCAACCTTAATGGCGCATCGTGAGTTCTCCATCGTCATTTTCCAAACGAGGTTCGCAAGGATGCCAAAACTAGACATAGCTTTATACACTTCGTCTCTGATGCAGTTCAACGCGGCCTTAAAATCGATGAAAACGTGGGGGGTGTCGATTTGGAGTTCATAGGTTTTTTTCAGGATCTGCAAAGTGAAAATTTGGTCGATAAGGACCAATCAGATTGTTGACGAAAAGCTTCAGACGTTCTCATATTACGGTACAGAGGATCTTACAAGCAGGCTGATTCCTCTGTAGTTGGCGCAGTTTAGAAGATCTTCCTTTTTCAGAATCGGGCAAACAATGCTGAGGTTCCATTCATCGGGCATGCATTTTTCCGACCATATCTTACAGATGATTTGGTGCATGCTTCCTAGATGTAACGCAACTGATGAAGCTATTCCATCTACAGTTTACTTCTGATGTGTATATTGTCAGGATGTTGCACTTCACAACTCCAAGAGGAGCGTATTCTTTCACCGCCAATCAGTTGTGAAGAGCTGATCTTTGCCTAGCTATAGCTCGTGTGTCTTCTCACTACGCTTATGGCCTGGTTTTTAGATGAGAGTACATAACGCTCAGATCTAGTTGCTTGAGGGCCTTTCTTCATAGCTGGATCAATTTAGAGGATGATCAATCAATGGATCAATAGCTTTAATAGCTGCCTGTCTACATTTTGGTTTTGTTGTATATTTCTAAGGGCTATACAAGCTTCCTTTATAGTTAAACAATCTGCCTGAAATACACCGGTAAAGTCTTAAGGATTTTGAAATCTTAAGAGATTCACAGAAGACACCAGCCCCAACACCACATTCCATGGTGATCTTCCAACCATCATCTTCGTCATATCGCATTCTTTCAAGTCAGTTCTTGACGGGAGAAAGGCTCTAAGCTTCTTTGAGGTGTTCAAGGTAGAGATGCAGTAATCGGTGGTTGTCGAAGGAATGTCTGATTGTATCAGGCTTGTTTGATTGCAGGCAATGTCCGAAGGATTTAGTTTTTCAACAGCCTATTTCCTTGAGTCTCAAGATACTACAGGATACCTGTTATTTAATGAAGAGGTCAGTCGGGAGAAGGTCCAAGATGACATTAAGTGCATCTGTTTGACATAACCGAATCGCCCCTGATATCCTTACAAGAGCATTTATCTACACCTTTGAAAGCTTTTTTACTATGTAAGATTTGCTGAGAGCGGGCCACCAAATAATTGGTCCGTAAACAATTATCGATCTTACAATCGCCGTGTTTGTCAACTTGATTATTTTTGACTTTTTGCCGAATTTTTTATTGCAGGCTTAAAAGGCAATGCACTTTCTCGCACATTTTTCAATGTTGACGACATGTCACTTTATTCTCGGTAAATGCCAATTCCACGGCACCTGCACGTAGCTTATAAAAAACCGACGAGCGACCACCCTGAAATTCGTTTAACCAATTTTTAACGGCCAACATCGAAGGATAGTTGTCACTATACACAGCAAGAATGCTCTTTGAAACACGAAAATCGAGATTTCCCTATTTGTGTTTTTCTAAAACATACACTCCCGCTTGCACTTAAGAACAATGTCGTACACGATAGTAAATTACTCTTGCGATCCTGCTGTAGATGATCATCAGAAGACACGTGGCTAACCAATGTCAACCCTAATCCTTTATTCAATTCAATGTGGTTTAAATTCTGCGTGAATAATGAAAGTTGAATGAGCACAGTTTTCACCATCGGAGACCAAATCAGGACAGGGAACTTCTCACCGAAATACCGCAATAAGTTCAAACAAGCTAGGAAGTTCCATAGTATACGGACCACATTTTTACATAAACAACATTTCGAGTTTGAAAAGTTGAAAAGAAACTTGAATTCCCCTGCTTCAAGTCAGCTAACCCCGGACCGTTTTTGACAACGCTTTCTCTCGTTGGCTCCCGATTCAAAACAGCATATTTCCCTGCCGCACCCTGTAGAATACTATCTCTGACAAAAATAATAATAAGTTGATTCAGTGCTTTTACAGAAACCCAACTTTTTATTTCCCTCTACAGGAACTTCAATATTATGTATTCAAGTAAAAGCTTTTTCGGCAGGTGTTCTATTGTTAAAGTTGCGGGAATATAATCATCCAATTGTGACACGTGCTACTTCGATGTCGTTCAATGACCTTTAAATGCTTCCAACAAAAGCCACACATGTCAAACTATTTTTAAATCTCAACTTAGAAACGGACTGCCGAAAAGAGAAAAATTTGTTTAACGATTTCAATTGGGATCTGAATAAGTAGGGGAAGTACTTTTTTGTATTTACTCTCATAAGACTTTGTCGCTTTAGGCTTTGTCTTATCAAACACCACTTATTCACACTGAAAAAGGGGTTTTTCTTCACTTGAAACAAATATTTTCATCAAACAAAATTATAATGCAACATTTTTCAGGTTCAAATAACAAAAATTATCCATGCAAACGCATCATTGTGTTTTCCTAAAGCAACTCCCACATTTCATAACAAGCTTCACTTCGTAAATGCATGTAACATACCTTCAACTGATATAAATAGCTCATAACAAATAGCAAATTTAATGATATTAAAAAACTGCGTATAAATTAATCTGTCACTAGAATTATTTAAATTAGGTACTTTGGAACGGTGTGCATGCATGAGAGAGAGAGTCTAAACGTAAACACTGCGGTTCCATTGGTTGCATGCTTCGGCCAAATAAATTAAATATTGAGTTTTTTTTTTAACTGCCACTGAAACAAAGGATTACAAATGGTCTCCTTTAAACCTAATGATTACCTAAAAAACATTAAAACAAAAAAGGAAAAATCAATAAGGAACAACCTTCACATATCGTGAAAACATTTATGACAAAAAAGGAGGAATCAGATGAAAATTGTTGGGCTGATGTTGCGCTTCTATCTAAGGATGTTATGGTTCCACAATATTAGAGCTGAAAAGGTTTGCTGAAAACGACAACTGGACGTTGGGCTCGTACTTTTGTTTTGCACGCGTGTGGAAGCGGGGGTGTGCTCCGATTTTAGAGAAAAATGAAAAATAATGATTTTTGAAAGGAAATCGCACAGCGATGGATGCCGACCATCAAATATTTGTTTAACGTGGTTGCACTTCCGTTTTTGATGAGCCACTTCCAGGTAGCTGCCCCAAGGAGGATAACATGACAAAAGTACACGATCCCGAATTGGCAGACCGCTGATTGAAGATGCGCGAGGTAGCTCAGACAAAAGGCATATCAAAAGATAGCATGCATCATATCCTGCATGAAATGTTGGACATGAAAAAGCTATCGAGCAATGGGTATCTTCTTTGCTGATACCAGACAACAAGCGCAACCGTGAGACTATTTTCGAGTAGAGTTTGACGATTTTAAAGCGCCGAGAAAGCTGTTTCATAAGACCAAATAACAATGGACATCAGCCAGCGAACCTCGTCGGAAATGTGATGCCCATCGTTTTAAGGGGTTCACATCAACAACGGCCACAGGGGCCGTTATATCCCGACCCCATTTGCAAAGAAAAAAATGATCAAATTGGTCGACTTGGGCCCTGCCCCTCCAACTGACCCTCGGTTATCTTCAAATATACAAACTGGCTCGTTCTTCATTTCCCGTAAATATTGCATTTTGCCTATTAGCCATATCGCTTCAGCTACAGCTGAACTTAAAGCTATATATTCGGCTTGACTGGACGAAGTGGCTACTGTAGTTTGTTTCTTACTACACCAGGAAACATTATTACCATAAACTTGAGACAAATATCCACTAACTGATATTCTGTCAACTATATCAGAAGCCCAATCAGCATCGGCATAGCCAATCCATTTTTGATCACTCTTGCATCCAAAGTTAAGTTTTAAGCTTTTTGTTCCTTTTAAGTAGCATCAAGTACATAATACTGCCAAGAAGCTCACGATAAGGTTTGTCAATTTCTTTTCCCGTGTTATTTCTTTCGAGTTGCAATCAATTTTCCATTGGGCTCTCGACAGAATTATACTCTGACATACCAAATTTCTTGAGAATTTTATTTATACTTGCTTCTTGCGATATTTGTAAATAATTTTCAGAAAAATCCATCTTCATCCCCAAAAAGAATTTCAGTGGTTCACAGTCAGATATTTCAAATTGAGACGCAAGTTCATTTTTCAACTTTGTAATGGACGATAACTTGTTTCCAACAATTAAAAGGTCATCAACGTATATGACCAAAAACAAAATATCGTTTTCTTTCAAATAGAATTTTCAGGTAGATCTGTTGAAGAATTACCACCAGCAGAATTTGCTTTTGGACCTAAGATATAATCGTGAAACTTACTTGGTAGCCAGCGCTCCCTTGCACTGCGCTTCACATCAGTCTCCATTTGGGGATAGTTTTCTAATTGTAAAAGGAGCGTATTGCTTGTTTCATAAAATTGATTTTCTTCTTCTTCCTCTTGTCCTATATTAGTTGACTCATTTTCCTGTATAATTTCATCGTTACTAACTGCAGCAACATCGTTATTAGCTACAGAAATATCTTCATTTTCACCCTCTTGCTCGTAGCTACACTGTATTTTTAATATATTTTGTTTTCATTGTTATTTGGTTACATCAGATTTTTAAATGGATAATTTGATTCTTTGAATTTTACGTCACGACAGATCTTAATTTTTGTTGGTTGTGTATCCCAGAGTCGGTATCCATTGGGAGCATATTCGACCAAAATTGACTTCTTACTTTTTGGTTCAAGTTTCTTGCGGCATTGGTTTGGAATCCAGGTATATGCTTTGGAACAAAATACCTTCAACTTGGTCAAATTTGGTTTTAATCCATAACATAATTCGGCTGATATTGTCACTTTATCTAAGCAACTGGTTGGACATCGATTAATTGTATACACCGCAGACAGTGCAGCTTCATTCCAAATGTTCTTCGGAGCCCCTGATTTGATTAACATAACTCTTATGGTTTCATTAAGAGTTCTGTTAAATCGCTGGGCTACACCATTTTGCTGTAGGGAGTACGCCACTGTAGGCTCGTTTTGGATGCCTTTCTGTTTGTACTAACTATTTTCTTCATTTGACATAATTATCTTCCCTGATCCATGTTTATTCTTGATATTGAATGTCCAAACATTGATGATGTTAAAGCTTCATATTCCTTCAGTTTTTGAAAAACTTCAGACTTCTTTTTTATCAGAAAAATCATGGCAAAGTGGCTGAAATCATCTATGAATGATACAAAGTATTTTGAACCATCCCATGCCACAGGACTAAGAGGACCACAAACATCTGAATGGATTTTTTCCAGTACTCGTTTTGCTCTGTTGCGTGTTCCGTTGAATGGTTCGCGTACTTGTTTGCCTTCTATGCACACGTCACAAAAACCAATCTTTGAATTTTTGAATTTACTTGGGATTAAATTACTCTTAGCAAGAATATTCATCCTTCTTTGACCTATGTGTCCAAGCCGACGGTGCCATAGAATGCTGTCATCTTTTTGACAAATATTGACTATTGGCTCTTTAATGGTGTCTCCATTTCATATGATAATCCACGTAACATTGCGGTCGCAATGATTTCCTTATTTCTCATTATCAAGGCTTTATCAACATCAAATATAACCTTAGCCCCTGCACTAGTTTCCTTACGGACAGTAAACTTTCTCTTAACTCCGGTGTAAACAAAACATTCTGTATGGTTAATTCGGTCCCAGTATTGCTAAGCCCATTGATTTGACCAGTTTCTTTTGCTTACAATGACTGATCCTCTTTTGCAACGTTTATTCTAATTGGTGTATTTTATCATTTATTTTTGAAAAGCACCATTTTTCATTAGCAAGTTGATCGCTTGCTCCAGAATCCAATGTAAAAATGATCTTGTTTGCAGATCTACTATTCGTTCTGCATTATTTGTCTGCCATAAAGACAAATGCTTTGTTTGAGAAGCTCTGACTTTTTTTTGAATAGCAGTTTTTAGCCTGATGACCGAATTTATTGCACTTAAAAGCATTTCCCACTAAACTTCTTCTTTTTAACAAACTTCCTTTTCCCCGAAAATGCGCTTAGCTCTTGTACATCATCAACTTGACGCTCATTAAGTTTGATTTCTTCGGCTCTAAGCCTATCTTTCACCAATGAGAATGTATGCTTTGATTCTTCCAAATTTTGAAGAGCTGTGATCAACGGATCAAATTTGTCGGGTAACGTCAAGAAAAGTTGTGTGAGTATATCACTTTTTTCTAAAGAAGCCCCTGTCATCTTCAGTTGGCGAATTAAATTCACATACATTATTAAGTGAGAGGTCACAGTGTCTCCACTTTTTCAATTTTGTAAGTTGCTTTCGTAACAACAACTGATTTACGATTGACTTGCCTGCGAAAGTTGTCTCCAGATTGAGCCACATCTTCTTTGCAAATTCTTCATCTCTAACGTAGTTTAAATAGTCCGATTGGATAAAATTAACGAAATAGTTTTTAGCTATTCTACCCCTCTTTACATTCAGAGTTTGCTTCTTTTTCGCTTGGGGATCGCTTGTCATAACGTCCCATAAAATCTTCGACTTCATAAAAATGTTCACACGGAATTGCCATTCGTCATAACCAGGACCGTTAAATTGTGGTATTCCTGGCATATTATCTTTTAAGTCGCCCATAACCTATTATGATATAATGCCTTTGGCTTCCGAAGAAAGAAAATTTATTATACTGATATGTTGTTTGAACAGAGTTTTGAATTAGAATAGAAAATAATATAAATGAAAAGTGATTACTGATAAGAAACGGAGTGCTAGATTGCTTGATTTTCAACAAGGACCAATTAGATTGTTGACGAAAGGCTTCAGACGTTCACATATTATGGCAGGGGGATCTTGTAGGCGATGTTAAGTAGACTGATTCCTCTGTAGTTGGCGCAGTTTAGAGGATCTCCCATTTTCAGGATCATGCAAACAATGCAGAGGTTATTCATCGGTTATGCATTCCTGCGACTATATCTTACAGATGATTTGGAGCATGCTTCTACCTAGATCGTCGCCTGCTGCTTTGACTAGCTTGGCAACTAGACTATCTGCTCCAGTGGTTTTGTTGGATTTCTGCCGTGATATTGCCGATCTCATTTCTTCTAGGTCGCGTTCACGGAATTGTTAGCTATCGTCGTGTCCGATAAAAGGCTCCTGCCTGACGGCGGGATCTTGTTCGTCGTCGCCGTTACACAGTCTACGAAAGTGGTCTTTCCAAATCCCCAGCATTGACTTCGATTCTACTATGATGTTCCCTTGTTTATCTCTGCAAGCATCTCTCTCCTGTTTCGCTCGTAGAGCTCACGAGCAGCTTTTATCCTTCTATGCAGCGCCGATTTGTATGCCTCCTGCTTGGCTGCATGGGCCTGCCTGTATTCTTCGTCAAACCAGAATTTTCTTTTTGGTGGCTGTGTGAAACCAAGCACTTTAGATGCAGCATCTCTAACTGCTTTCTGGCAATGTTGCCACTGGTCTTCGATACTTGATGTTGGCGGCATAGGACTAATTAAGAGGTTACTTGATCAGAGAAGGATCTGGCGATCTCTTGCGATGGTAGCCGTCCGACGTTGAATTTTCTTGCAGCATTTCCTTGTTTTGGGCGTTGTCGGGATGTTCGCAGCATTACCTTGGCTACGACGAGGTAGTGGTCCTAGTCGATGTAAGCTCTTCGGAAAGTTGGAACATCTAAAATGCTGGACAAGTGCCTTCCGTCGATCGCAATGTGATCAATCTGGTTTACGATTGATTGATCAGGAGATCTCCATGTACCTTTATGTATGTTGAGATGTGGGAACCAGGTGCTTGCTACTACAACATTTCGCCCCGCAAAAGCAAAATCGATCAGCCTGATTTCGTTGTCGGAAGTGTGGTCGTGCAGGCTGCGCTTTCCGACTGTTCCACCAAAGATGTCCTCTTTTCCCAGCTTTGCATTAAAATCGCCGAGGACAATAGCTAGGACATTGCTCGTACGTTTTGTCAAGGAGCTCGTAGAACTCGTCTTTGGTGTCCATTTTCTCTTCTGTGGGGGCATGCGCACATATTAGGCTAATGTTGCCGAATATAGCCTTGATTCGAATTGTCGTGATGCGTTCGCTCACGCATTTGAAGCTCAAGACTTTTTTTCCTGAGTCTGCTTCCCACGACGAATCCGCATCCAAAGAGTCGCTGTTGTTGCTCTCGGTAACAATTACCATAGTAAATGTCGCAGTTTCTCATCCTCCTTTTGCCCGGTCCATCCCATCGCATTACCTGGATAACGGATAACGATAACAGGACATCGGTTTCGTACTTTCGTTTGGACCGCGTAAAAAATTGAAAAGAGCAATATCGGTCTGTGATTCCATTCTTGTTTTCGGAGGGGAAATCGATGGTTGACTTTCCTGGAATGAAGCCACATTGATAAGGACCAATCAGATTGTTGACGAAAGGCTTCAGACGTTCACATATTACGGCAGAGAGGATCTTGAAGGCGATGTTAAGTAGACTGATTCCTCTGTAGTTGACGCAGTTTAGAGGATTTCCCTTTTTCAGGATCTTGTACTATTGGTTGCTTTTAAAAATGAGAAGCTTTTTCGTGTGAGATTAAAAAAAAATCCTCCTTCCGATACATTTTATGAATAAGACATTACAAATAATGAAGGCCAGTAGCTTTGGAATACATTCAACCAGTACTAGGGACAAGTATAATCAGCCCTATCGAGGTATTTTTCGGAGCGGAATTTTGTCCGATTTCGTACGTTTCGGACAAGTTTTGCTTCGAGGTATTCTTCCGACTTACAATTCGGATTTTTTTCCGATATGAAGTAACGCAGTACGATGAGAAACAATGTGGTGCGATGACTAGCTTTATTTTCCTTCATTTTTGATATTTTTATTTCCGATTTGTCCGCAGAAAATTGTTTGCGGAATGTTTTGTTTTTAATTGTGTTTGAAGCTGGTTGCCATATTTTTATCCGATGACAATTAGCTCGAATACAAATTTAAGCTCCGACTATATTTGCGTTGCGGAAAATTGTCCGCTCCGAAAAATACCTCGATAGGGCTGAATATTTGCAGCTATTCTCGAATTACGCTTAACTGAGTGACTTCTATATTTACTTAAAGCAATCGTCCAATCAAACAATTCGCACTGTTTTCCCAACAATAATAATATGCAATTGATAGCACGATCAGCAACGTGCATAAATAATAATCTGGCAAAGTTGAAAAACCCAATAAAAATATCACTACTCTCGCCCCCAACATGCCTTCCCGACTCCACACGTCCATAGTCATAGTCATCGTCAATTAAAATAGCAACGATTTTCACAACAACTAAACAATTTTATCTCATTTGTGACATAGTACACTTTTTGCAAACAATTATTCTCCAATTAGTGTACAACACTTACAGGAGAAAAATATTAAATTTGGACTAAAGCAAGCACATGTTTGCGGGGCGAAGAGAGAGATAAAACCAACATCTACCCGATTCCACATGAAGTCTCAAATGAGCACAAATCGGAACGTAACCGCAAAACAACAACTGATAAGGAAATTCATTTTATTTTGAGTTGTAGACACCTACTTAGCCTTGACGAATTGAATCCGCAGAATGGGAATTCTTTTCCAATTTGAACTTAGATAACAACTTGATTTCAATTGGGAGTAAAAACAAACAAAACAAATGCCCATCCTTTACATAATTACAGTCACGAATTGTAAGTAAAAATGACAAAACTGAGACACTGTGTATCTATGGAGATAAGATAAGATGCATGCTACCGCATCGCAGCGATAATGACGCGCTCACAACCACCAAGAATGTTGAATCTCTCGAAGACGAGCAACAAGCAGATGTTTCAGTTGCGTTGGCGATCTATTTTTAAAAATGAAATTTGCAAGAGTCGATCTATTTTCCCTGACAGAGTTCACATGACCAAATAAACCAGCGACATACAAATCAGATGATCCTCCAAAAGCTGACAGCCAGCTCTTCTTCTCATTTGCAATGGAAACTTCTGTCAAACGGAGAGCCACCAAACAGCAGTGATAGTTTTTTTTTTTTTTTTTTAATTGGAGTTTCATGCATGCTCGTGGCCTTCTCTCGGCTCCGCCAAATTACTTTTCAGCACACACTGTTTAGCGATTAAGTATTTTACTCAATTGTAAATGAATGTAAATTTAATCCGGCATGTCGTCGGGCACGAAGTAATGGAGCTCAACCGCGACAACGACAACATTTTCATAATAAAATGTTCAGTTTGGAAACCAAATCACACCGAAAGTCGAGTTAATTTTAGTTGAGTGAGAGAAATTACATCACAAATTTGAGGTTATGACAGCTTCGGAATGAGATTTACAAAAAAAATAACAAAAAAAAAATAAACTGAAAGAACCTTTGCAATGCGACAAAATTGTTGACATGGCCAGAACTTACCTTCACAGAATCCATAGGATACATGACGCAGTGCTCCAGCACGCCAGCTATAGCACCAGCGGTCATATTGGTCGCAACACTTGTCGTTGGAAGTGTTTCATAGTCGTCAATGTTCATTTTTGAGCTGTTTTTTTTTCTCTCTACTTTCTTCGCTTAGCTGTTGGCTTTGGATCTGCTTGCCCCACCGACTGAATGACTACTGAGACTGAATTCACAAAATCTAACTAAATCTAGATGTTCCTTCAGTCGTGGTCGATGTTTTCAAAGCAGCCGAATCCTGATATCCAGCAACTTGGCAAAGGCTTGAATTTCCCTGTTGGTTTTAGTCGGCTGGAAAATGATTTGAAGTTTTTCTCCTTTCGAAAAATTTGACTTTGAAGTATGTAATGTTTATTATCTCTCGTTCTACTTCCAAAAATTAAAAAAAAAAATACGAAAACGAGCAGAGGATTTCTTTAAACACGGGGTTGCGGGTTCGATTGGACTGATGACACTTGAACTGAAAAGTTGGTTTTATTTATAATTTTGACTATGAAAACACGCGAATTTTGAAAATTAACATTTGGTAGGAATATTTTCGATAGTTTTTTCTTCTTTTTTTTCTATAAATTGTAAATTCGGGCCTTTTTTTACAGTTGTTTCTTTCCGAATGTGGGAACTGAGTGGCCGTAGTTGTGCTTTTGCTTGCTGTTCACATGGGGAAATTTTTTTTTTATCTGCCACCATGAAACTCGAAATGTCAAAAGTGTAGGAGAAAAAAAAACAAGTTTATTTTGACATTTAGCCGACATTGAGCGATTGGGGCGACAGTGTTGCCTGTTGTGGGTGTTCTGAGAAGTAAAAATTGATTGCAGTGAACGGTACCTTAGAACCGAGGGATAGTTTGCATTTCTTTTTTTAAAACAAAGTTATATATTAATAGACGATTCGATTTAATCCAGAATAGAATGATAATTAAACAACTTATATTAATTTAAATCGTGTGCGAATTGGATGAATTGTGGTTAAAAATGGATGAACTTTTAACCACTACTGTCATATTTTAACCTGTCCCGCAGCTAGTCTAATTTTTAACACATTTTATTTAATGCGAAGTGTCAAAATTTAACCAAACGTCAAGTTTTAACCACTTTTCAACCCAATTCACACAGGGCCAAAGTAAATTATTTCAATTTGAATTGATTTTTCTTAAATTTAGTATGTCACTTTCGGTATGCGTTCGGTTCTAGTTAAAGCTTCCGCTTGTAAGATGTCTGGGTTCTTGCTGTCTCGACTGGCGGTTGTGTGTTTGGTAATTCTTACTCGACCGGTTTAATTCCGAGGGATCAGCAGGTATGTTTACGGCCCCAAGTGGCACGTAGCACGGCAGGCAATAGCTCTGGTCGATCAGCAGGTTTATTTAAGGCCCCTGGTGGCACGTGGCTTGGCAGACAATAGCTGTGGTAGATCAGCATTTTTACTTACGGCCCCAAGTGGCACGTAGCACGGCAGGCAATAGGTCTGGTAGATCAGCAGGTTTATTTAAGGCCCCTGGTGGCACTCAGGATCAATTTCCTTCGATGTTTAAAGCCTTAATGGGTAAGCTTTAACAAAGGAAATGGCGGTTGCGGCACGGTCGGTATTCGGGACAATTTCCTTCGATGTTTAAAGCCCTTACCACTGGTGGGGAAGCTTTCATAAAGTAATGGCGGTCGGCGCCAGAAATGACCAAAAGCACTTAAATCGAAACCCAAAGTTGAATAGAGTACCGGCGGGAAACGTCAAACGAGATGACGTCTTGTTGTCGTGGAGGGCAAACAACTTCACTTAGGTCGAAATTCAATAAACAAGAAATATAAAACATACCTTTTCCTGTAAAATTAATGAAAATTTATCATTTATTAAAGCTTAAAGTTTACTATTTTATCTTCTTTGTTCGTTGTTTGATTTAAAATGTACAAAAAAATGCCTCCTTAGTGCTGTGTTTTTGGTTTTTGTTATCCACTTCCTTCTTTTTGCATCTAATCCCTTGCGTACACTAAAATCTTCATTTCCTGAATAAAAAAACTTTTTTAGATGCATTAATTATTGAAATATTACGAAAAATTACAAGCAAAAATTCAAATTGTATGCAAATCGCGCTTTGTTTGCCCTCCACGACCGATAAAATGACAGTTGAGATTGGTCGAAATTTATGCGCTGTCAAAAGGGAAAAAGCCCTATTGATAACTAATAGTAATGACGAAAAGTAGTGGTAGTCGTGATTTTACTGCAAAAGTACTCATCCTCATATGAACTTTACTACTAGAACTGGGTGTGAAAGTTAAGCTTTCATGTGTTTCGGTTGCTTTTGTCATGTGTCAAGATGGTGAACGTAAACACTTCATGAGTTAATGAGTCATTCGATATGTTTTATTTATGCATTGTCTTGTATGGATTGAAGGCTAGATAAAATGCATGTAAATATGCTTGAATGAGTTTTGCCTGCATATAGGATTCTTAAAGCGAGCGTGAATTGTATACATTCGTAATGTAAAAATGACCCGTCTGTTTTTCCTTTTGACAGATAATAATAATGGCGTTTTTAATTGGGAATCTGGAAGTAAGAAAAAGCATTCTGAATGCGTTCAATTGGGCAAAAGTGACAGTTCTGATTCCGAAAAGAAGAGAATTCCCTTCTGATTTTAAAACCAGAATGCCAATTAAAAATGCCATTAGGCTGTCAAGTGTTCTTTTACTTTTGGGAGAATCACAAAATTTCATCCCCACTCCTCGATTTTTGACAGTTTTTACAAAAACTGGGGAAAAAGTAAAAGAACGGACCTACAACGAAGCTTCGACTTCACGTTTCTTTCTACAACCGGAAGCTCTATTTCAAATACTTTTGACATTTGCTTTGTTTGAAATTGTTGGATAGCTTTGGGTTGTTTTTGGTTTGAGCATCTGCTATTGCAAAAACAAAACGTATCCGGATAGGAAATCCAAGTTCAATTGAACGCGCCCAATATCATCAAATGTCAAACAAAAATGACATTTGATGATGATGGAGGGAGAAATGTTATACAAAGCAAACTCGTAACGTAGACGAAGCAGAGTCAAAGCGTGTTTGTGTTTCAGCCATTAGGGGAAAGAACAACAGTAAGTTTCCGATCTCTTTCATTTTCTAAACTCGGATCTGCGGTGGAGAAGACCCCGGAAACGGAAGCGATGAGCAATACATGTTATTATTTATTTGAAAAGGAAAAAAAAAGCAAACGTTTCGTACATTTTTTATGTTGGATTTTTATTGTTAACAACATAAAATGTATACGTCTTACTTTTTTCTCTTAAAGTAAAACGCAACGTGCCAACTTTACTAATGAACTTAACAGATACGTTATAATGAGGTATTTTTGGGTCAATAGTGTTAAATTAGGTCACTTTTACCCTGTTGAAATGCATTTACTTTGATAACTTTTTGTGCTAAGTAACCTCTCATTGATTTTTTTTTTTACAAAACAAAACGAAAAAATATCCTAGTTCATGACTCGTTCCATAGAGAATATATAATACCTAGAGTCACGACTTCGGGTGTTCGCTCTCTTTTTGCCTACAAGCTGCAATTTGGTCGTTTTGTACTAACCCAGTGAGAATGTGTTAGTTTTCCAATGCTTTTTAAATGAGAAACTGCACCCATACATTCGCACTGAGTTAGATACAATGCTCAGGTTGGAGTCGAGGTGGGTTTCATGGCTCAGATTTCGAAAAAAATGCATGTAATATGAAAAATAAATACGTTATATTGTTTCTTTGCACTTTTAACATATAATTGCACTATAATTTACCAATATTTGTATCAAAAATCTTAATAAATCTTTAAAAAAAAATCGTGCGTTTAGTCTCGTATTTGCTGTGGTGGAAGTCTGTCACTTTGGGTTTGTGCATCAGGAAAAAAATTTTGTCACGGCTGAGTGCTCACTCTTTTGTCACCTCTTACACAGGTTCACGAACACGAAAAAAAGGTGAAGATTGTGAGAGTTCACCTCTTACACAGATTCACGGACACGAAAAAAAGAGAGGAATTTAAGATTGACCTCAGAAAAATTTTGAGGGTGTTTTCGGCAAGGGAGGAAAAGGTCGCGACTCTAGGTATTATATATTCTCTATGACTCGTTCGCTAAATGACTACTACTTATTGTCTTCTGTTAATTGGAATGATCATATGTCTATGTTCTTAGTCAATTCTAAAGATGAGGTCTTACAGTCCCTTGTTGTATGTGACAACTTTACAATCGGGATTTTTCTTTCGAATGGATTCCTGGACATCCTTCTCCAGACTCGATACCTGTTGCAAAAATGTTATGAAACATTCAAACTATTTTATGAACTTCAGCACAAACTTACATTGATGGAAGCTTTTTGTTCGAAACAAGCACAACCTAATGGTGTTGCGAAAATGAGCACAAAACCAACGAATAGTATTTGAACTGGTGCATTGGCCCACGGATAGCGTTTAATAAAACCTTTTTTGGTGAGAGTTTCCATAAGAAGTGGTGTCAAAACTGTAATAAAGTAAGAATTTAAGAAATCAATACCTATAAATTAGCGCCCAATGCGAATCAATTTCGAAGCCATACCCATTCCTGGACAGGCCATCGCCACTCGGCTTAGTACAACAGTGGAAATTCCAACAGCTGCGGCTTTTCTGGAAATGCCAACTTCGTTGTTTTTATCATCCAGTAAGACAATACCATTGCGAAGTTCCCTTAAAAATAAAGGATAAGTTTGGAATGAGCGCTATACAAAAAACAGTTGGTTTTAACATACTGCATTCGCATCATCGGAATGTTAATGCAATTAGCAGCGGCAACCGCTGTTAAAGGAACAAGCCGACCAATCAATGGGTTTAAATTCTGAAAAGACCAAACAAAAAATTACTAGGAGTGAATATAGAGGTCATACGAGACACTTACTTTCACTAATCGATTCAGCGAAAGAGCTGTGCCTAAAGCGCCACCTGTTGCTAAAACATATGAAGTGGCAAGTTGTCTGGAAAAAAACATGTTTTTATTGAATTTTCATAAAATATTAAAATAAATGTCTTACCCAGTTGATATTGGTGATGAACCAGATCGATTGGTATAGTTGACAATTGCATTGAATGTTTGATTGAACCATTGCCAGAATATTACGGCTGATGTGGACTTATAGAATGTCATCATGCCTGTAAGGAAAAAAAATGATAGATGAATTGTTGGTAGCACTGGCATTTGACACCTGTCAAACTTAGGTGTTATTTTGAAGGTAATTTATGAAACTTGAATTGCGTAACGATCGAACAAAAAAATTAAATTGCAATTGTGTGGTGATTCAAAAGTCACTTTCCGTACATTAAGCGATGATTAGCATGCGATCGCTGTTGTAGGGTTTGCATCTCCATAAATGTATGCAGCTGTGGTGCTCATCAAGTGATCGAAGAGATGCCGTTGGACGGTTATAGCCAATTTTAAGCGAAAAATTTTTATGAAAAAAAAAAAGCGATAGTAAAAGAAGCAATCTATGTGTACATAGAACGGATACGAGCAGACTTGGCAGCATTTTATTGTTTGCTTCAGAATTTCCTTATTGCCGGAAGAATCGGGTCAGATCGACTCACGTCACCGCTAAGCATAACACTAGCGGCGACGTTGGCTTGAAAAGAAACCTGTTATTTATTTCGTTAGCTTCTCTTATATTTCGTCTGTTTTGGTTTTAAATTTGTTTATATATTGCAATGATCGAAAATTTCACAGTTGACTATTGTAATGTTCGTGGGCTACGTACGAATTTTCTTGCTACGTATATCCACACTGTTTCTAACAGGCCAGCTGTTTTGGCGCTGAGCGAAACCCAAGTAGGTGAGAATTCCGATCCTACTGAATTTCTCATTCATGGGTATAGCTTAGTGCCATTATTCTTCCTCCACCATGGTCTCGCCGTTTACATTAGGAATGATGTCGCTTACCAATTCCTTCCACAATATGGACGCTGCTCCAACCCTGTTTTAAATTTTATGTGGTTTAAGTTCACCGTAAATAAGCACATCATTCACTATTGTTTTCTTTATCGAAGCCCAAATTTGGACAGGGCTTCAACTTCTCGTGAATTTGACGCTCTGTCTGACTCCATCCAAAGAATTGTATCCCTGTATCCTCACACTGAAATCGTTATTACGGGCGATTTCAATGTACACAATTCTTCGTGGCTTCTCCATTCAGGCCAGACAACACCCGAAAGAATGTTTGCTGAGATCTTTGCTGAGTTTAACCACCTAACTCAGCTTGTCACCGAGCCCACTCGAATATCGGATATTAACGGTCAGGCGGAAAATACTCTTGACTTGTTTCTTACGTATGACCCTGATAAACACACTATCAGTGTATTAACGCCTCTAGGCAGATCAGACCATAGTATTATATCTGCAAATTTCTCGTGTCAAGCTAATCCAGAGCTCCGAAGAGAACCGTGTGGCAATACGAGAAAGCCAACTGGGACGGTCTCAACAACTTTTTTCGGATCTTTAACTGGTCACTATGCTTCCTCGATAGTGACGTAGACTCCAGCGCAGATATGATTACTAATATGATTATTTTGGGAATGAAAACTTTTATCCCGAATAGGTTAAGAGCATCAAACCCAAGGAAAAGTCATGGTTCGATTTAAGCCGTAAAGAGTTTATCAGGGAAAAAGAAGTAAAGTTCCGGTGTTTTAGAGCCAACCCAACTGAGGAAAACCGGAACAAGTTTAAACAAGCCAGGAATGCCCATATTCAGCGGACCAAATTTTTACATGACTAAAAATTAAGGCAAAAAATACTGCAATGTCCCAAAGGCAGTAAGAATTTTTGGTCATTTGTAAAAAATATGAAGAATTCTTCTTCTTCCTCGGTCCCTACGCTCGTTGACAATGACACTCCAGTTGTTAGCTCGCTCGCGGAAGCGAACCTTTTTTCTAGGCAGTTCCCCACCAACTCTTCGTACTAAGGGATCTCAACATACATAAATCCGCTGGTCCGGATGGTATCCCCGCTATTGTTCTGAAGAGGTGTTCTTCCACGCTGGCAAAACCCTTGCGTAAGCTTTTCCATCATCACTTCGCTCGTTCCGAGCAGTTGGAAAACAGCATTTGTCCAGCCTATTCAAAAAAAAAGGCGAATCTTCTTCTCCCTCCAATTATCGTCCGACTGCACGCTGATAAACTATCAGATAAAGAAATATCTCGAAGACCGAAAGCTTTTTAATGACCGGCAGTACGGCTTTCTTTATCTCACCGAACAGTGGAACATATCTTTACATCGTTTTGGAGAAAGTAAGATTGTTGCACTTGATAATTCAAAGGCATTTGATAAAGTCTTGCTCTTTTATCGAAAATGCGTGCGCTCGGTATCGATGAATCCCTTCTTCGTTGGATTAGAAACTTTCTTTCGAACCGTTCAATACAAGTTGTATTGGACGGATTCAAGTCTGAAACCCACAATATAAATGCTGGTGTGCCCCAGGGCTCCGTTTTGTCTCCGACCCTCTTCCTCATTTTTATCAATAATCTCTTGTCTGTAACTTCTAATCCAATTCATTGTTTCGCCGACGATAGTACCCTTAGCTTTTCATATTCGTTCTCAGACTCACACCCCTCCTCTTCGGATGTGGAACTGCAACGGCAAAATATGATAAGCTCATTAAACTCTGATCTAAACAGCATTGTACAATGGGGAATAAAACACCGCGTAGAGATTAATGCTTCGAAAACTCAATGCTGTCTTGTATCGTTGAAGCGAGACATACCCCCCTTGCCACTGTCCATGAGTGGCACTTGCATCAATGAGACCGAACATCTCGAGATTCTCGGTATGTGCATCACTGACCACCTCTTGTGGACCGAGCACAAACGCGATGTCGCCAAAAATGCCGCAAGATGTTTGGGTTTCTTAAGACGGTGCAAGAAATCTTTCTCCTCGTCTGATTTGGCTATTATCTATAAAACCTATATCCGTCCAAAGCTTGAGTACAATTCCCACCTTTGGGCTGGTGCTCCAGCTATTTACTTAAGCCTCTTGGATGGAATACAAAAAAGAGCATTCACTCCTTTAGACCACCGTCGTAACGTAGCGTGTCTTTCCTTTCGCTACTTTTACGGTTATTGCTCTAGTGAAATAGCCAATCCCCTCAAACAATTCGCCCGTAATACTCGCGCTTCTAGGAATGCCCATCATTTTTTAGCCGTACTACGCGAATGTGGAACTCTCTTCCACACTCTGTCTTTCCCAGTCATTACAATATTCAAGAATTTAAGACCAATGTACACCGACTCCTTTTCAACTCCTTCTCTTCATCCTAATGCACTCACTGTTTCTCTGACATAAAAAGGGTATAACAATCCCTTGAGTGGGTGCAAATTATTAAAAAAAAAAAAACTGTCAAGAATGATCTGAATCTGAACATATCAATCTTGCTATTGACATTTTGTCTCAATGCCAAGTTTATGTAAAAAATGGCTTTCTCCGCTTCTAACTAGATGGTTACACTCCTCGATAAAAACTATCATACAGTGCCTCGCATAAGTTAACCGCACCCGAAAAAATGCATTTTAAAAACCTAAATAGTGACTCCTTACTATTTTTTTATTGAGTTGCATCACTGATCAAGCAAATTGAGAAGAAAATAAAGTACCGTTATTTCCTCTCCTGGTGTTTAAAAATTAAAAACAGATTTTGATGTATTGCAAAAATATAACCGCACAATGCAAATCTCTTTGAAGCTGCATTCAGTCAAGTGCTTTCAAATAAAAAACAACAATGCCACGCGGTACGCATTTAAGCGAAATTGAAAAGGCAAAATCTTGGCTTTTCGACGATCGGATAGTGTCGTTCGAAATTTTTTAAAACATCCAGAATCTTATGGGACAAAAATAAGACCCGGGCGTCCGCAGGATTTGACACGTCGCGACAAGAGCGTTTAATCAATGCTGCATCAATTCGTGCATTCTTTGCCGGAATTTCTTAACGAATTGGGTTTAGGAATTTCGGTTTCAACCGTTTCTCGTGCTTTTATAAGCAGTAGAGTGATTCTTCGGGGCAAAATTGTGCCAGCTCTAAATTTAACAGCAGCCCACAAACAAAAAAGATTGGAATTTGCCCGACAAAACATAAATCTGGATTAAAAAAACCGTAAGTGACTTTCTATTAATCTACACTAAAATCTCGTTATTCCAAATGGCATACTGGAATGAATGTTTTTTATTTGGTTATTTTTAGTGATGAAAAAAGGTTTAATCTCGATGGTTTTAGAGGATATTGGCACGATTTGAGGAAAGAGAAAAAGTTTTTTTCCAAGAGGAACTTTGGTGGTGGCAGCTGCATGGTTTGGGGGGCCTTCTGCGAGCGTGGTAAGGTTGCACTTGCCTTCACCTCTACCAGAATGAACAGTTCTGACTACACTTCGGTCCATGAGGAGAATTTGGTACCTTATTTAAGACGATTTCGCCGAGTTGACATGTCTTCCAGCAAGATAATGCCCAATTCATGTTAGTCGTCAAAGTTTGGATTGGTTCGAATCTAAAACATTAATTTGATGGAGTGCCATCACATTCCCAGATTGCAACCCCATCGAAATCTTTGGGAATTTGAATTCGCAAAATTTATGCCCATAATAAGCAATTTGCTAGTGTTGCTGAGCTGCAAGAGGCAGTTGTGGCAGAATGAAATGCTTTAGACGATTCCATATTGAAATACTTGTTAATAGTATCAAAAAAATTCTTAGGTTGGTGGAAAATAGAGGCAACAAAATTGCATATTAATTTTTTATTAAAAATGAACTTAAACAAAAAACAAAAAAACAATAAATGCTGTTATATTTTTGCAATACATTAAAATCTGTTTTTATGTTTTAAACAGCAGGAGAGAAAATAACGGTACTTTATTTTCTTCTCAATTTGTATTATATATATAAAGATCTAGCCAAGCTTTTATTTTGAAGTTGATGCCAAATTCCTTGGAAAAAACTGATATAGAATGATCATGTTACCTACACACGAAAAATTGAAAAGTGTAACATTTTATAGTAAAAAATATGATAGCCATAATATCACTTTACACGACTTAACTTAGTATAGGGCCGTGTGTGAATTGCGTTAAAATGTGTATTAAAGCTCGACGTTGGGTTCATCTTGACACTAGTAAGTAAAATGGGCTAAGATTTTGACGTTCCTTTTTTTCTCATGAAAGATAGAGAAATTTCCTTGTTTTGTTCTTCTTCGTTTTTTTTTAGTTCCTTGTTACAATGCGTTGATATCTTATAAGATTGGAAAAAAAATACTTTGAATTGCTCAAATAAATAAATCGAAATACTTTTGAGAATATCAAATATCAGCTGTGAAAACAAGTTTTCTAGTGTTACTACATGGAACAAACCAACCATCCAAAATGGGAATTTTTGTTTGGAGATTTTTTACTTTTGTTTTGAAATACCAAATTACCACTGCAATATCGAGACACATAAATAAAAGAGAGTTTATTTGTTATTTTTATTGATTTATTATTAGCTTTGTTGTCTCAAAATTTGGTTTTGAATGCGAAATTATTTTACCTTTTTAGTTGCAGGTAATTTCTGAAATCATGAGGGAAATTTGTTAACTCACATAGCAAATAGCTAAATTTGATCCCATTCAAACGTCAAATTTTAACCAAAGGTCAAGTTTAAATACACATTTTAACGCAATTCACACACGGCCAAAAAGTGGATTCTTTTATACAATCAAAAAGCTTATATGTATGTACCTACATCACATCTACTATCAGTGGAAGTTAATGTACGATGTACCTTACGTCAGTAATACTAATACTAATTTAAACCCGACCTTGGCCTACTCACTGGTATAAAAAAAGGACTATCAATAAAAAAAACAAAAAGATTAACGGTTATGGTGATATCAACAAACAGATTTTTTTCATCTTAAAACAACAACTTCTAGTAATTATGTAGGTAAACACAATAGAACAACAACAAAACAAAACAAACAAGTCCAACAACTCGTTGACATTTGCTTAGAGAAAACATATTTATTCAACTCACCTCCAGTTATAAGCATATTCATCGGCATCTGTGCTGCCATTCTTCCGATGATGATCGACTTCTCCCCGGTCTCCGGATGGAAAGCCGAGTCATACAAATACTTTGCCTCCCACAATTCATCCACCGTCTTGCAGTCAGGCACCGGCTTACCCGCCTTATAATCCAACACAATCCTCTGAGCTCGTTCCAGTTGTGAATTCGTAGCGAGGATATTCAAGGGATTCGTCAGCAGGAAAAAATGCTTTGCTCGATTCAAATACGTACTCTGGTCGTATTTCGGAGAATCAATATCGACTTTGGGCAACATCATGGACGACTTGTTTTCTAAAACAAATAAACGTAAAATCAATCCGAATTCGACTCTAAGTGAAAACGCACAAAATATCAACACACTGAAAAAAGAAAAACAACATCAAAAGCATTGCCATATCACTATCTCGCTAATATTCGTTATCAGTTCGAGGACAGTTGTCTAATCAGAAAAACACCAGAAACAAACCACTGCTCCAGATGACCTCCTAGTCAGTGTCAATGATTATTCTCTGGTCGAAGTTAAGCGATAATGCGATTACGATTACGATTAAATAAAACAACAAAAAAAACTAGATGACGTTTTTGTTCTGTATCTGGCCTGTCTGGGGCGAAATAATCAATAATCGATTTTTTATCTTTCTTTTATTTAAATCCTCAACAAATTTATCGAGTTTAATTTTGATAACACTTTGTTTCTTGAAATTATGCAACAAAGAACAAGTTGAATAACTTAAACCGAATTTCAGACTTGAATAATACATTTTTGAGCGAGAGGTAGAATTAATTATTCAATTTGTTTGTTTATTTTTTTCTTTTTGGCAAGACTTACAGTGCGTTTTTAAGAACGGAGAACAAGTCTTTGGGTCGGGTTTTGAATTTCACTAACAAAAAAAAACTACTTAGCAATTGCAAGACTGGCACTGGTCACAGAAAAAAAGTATCGATACTGCACGAGCACGCGACCGACAACAGCAACTTTCTCTAGAAGGCAAACACTCTTACCACAACGACCTGTCAAATGCGAATGCGAATGGTTTTGGATTGAAAGCCAGAGCAAGAGGTTGTCAGAACCAGAAGTTACTATAGTCAGAGTCAGTCATGTCGGTGTCAGGAAGGTAAAACATCAGAGGATACCGAAAATTGTTCGTCGAGCAACAAATCGATAAATTGTTTTTTGAGAGTTGAGAGGTTTTACTGGTTTAAGAATTTGAGTTCTTTGCTCTCTTATGGTGAGAAAGAGAGGTCAGTGATTTTTGGAGGTTTGGAGTAAGGTGGAGTTAAAAATTTCAGAATGTGAAGTTGTCAATTCATCAATTTACCAATTTAGAGTAAACAAACTGAAAAAGAGAGATTTTGCTTAGTGTAAGAAATTTGTGCTCTTTTTATTTCAAGAAAATAAAAATACACTCCATATTATCTGAATAGGTAATCGAAAGAATTAATAAAGCACCAATTCATTAATTTATAAATTTACATGAGATGTTTTCGTTGCGACCAATTACTGTTTTTTTGAGGAAACACTTTTTTTAATTTAAAGGGTAAAACTAGATCGGTAGGCCAGAAAAATGAAAATCGGAAACGGAAACCCGGAAACCGGACGCCAAAGAATGCAAAAAAAAAACAACGGCAATTTTAAAAATTTTATACGATCACTTTTGCGGACTCGCTTTTTAATAGAATTTCCAATGAAATAAAAATGAAAAAAAAATAAGGGAGAAATCTCGATTGATAAAAGCGTGGTCTCCACAAGAGTGAACGTGACAATTCATTGATTGATTATGAATTTATGACGCCTCGGTTGTGAGTAAATTCAGAGGTTCCATTGAAAAAGAAGTACAGGAAGCGGTGTTAGCTACATGTACAGTGAACGTGAGTGAAGCAACAAAAATGTCTGATGATGTCCATTTTTGGGGTATGTGCTGTCAAACTTTGACTATGTTCTCAGTCGAGTTCAGGGGTGTATTATTTCTGTTCGTGATGGTAAGGCGCTGCAATTCGTTGAGTTCCCGTAGTGTGCACGGTTGTTTTGAATAGTTCTTCCATCGTGTTTCGAAACGTTTTTATTTGTTGGTTGTATTATAATAGGCGTAATAAACGTGATGAATTACGGATGAAAAATCAAGAAAATGTACTGGAAAATAAAAAAAATTAATCATTAAAACCCGTGCAGTGCGCCTTTAGTGTGAAAACACCATGCTTCCTAAAAAAGAATTGAGATTGAAAAAAAAAAGTTGAAGCAAAATCGATGAAATCTTGATTCAATCAAATTTCGCTTGGCGCCCCTGAGATTAACCATTCAACTGCAGACCAGCCCTGTTGTAATGCGTTTGTGTTTGTGAAACTCACACTACTTAGAAAAATGCTTCAATTCTTTTTCATAAGACCCCTTCCTGTACTTCTTATTCAATGAGAGGTTCGTACACATTCTGACGTCCCTTTATGTCGTTTTTTCATTTGTCTTTTTTTGACGTTTCTTTTTCTACCTCCAATGGAACGAGTTATGATGAAACTGTCATTCTTCGGACGCTTCTGTTTTAAAAACGGAAGAGTTCTGCTCTTCTCAGAAGCATTCCGCCTGTCAAAGTCAGTCCAATGCAATGGTTTCAGAAGGCTTCTGGACTCTTCCGAATGCTTCGGGACTGCCAATGGAAAACAACATCAGTGAACCCGTTTAGAGATTCGAAACACTCCCCCATTCTTGAACTGTTATTTTTCGAATTGACATTCTGTTTTCGGAAGGCCAAGAACTTAAGTTTTTTTTTTTTTTTTTTTTTTTTTTTTTTTTTTTTTTATAATTATAATTATTATTCCCTTATTATGCCAGAAACACAGTGAGTGCTTTAGGAAAGAGGCAAAGCGTTGGAGAGGAGGTGCCGGTGTACATTGGTCTTAAATTCCTGAACATTGCAATGATTTGGAAAAACAGAGTGTGGAAGGGAGTTCCACATTCGCGTAGTACGGCTAAAGAACGATTCTCTATACTTGTGGGTACGACCGAAGTTGGGCTCAAGGTTGAACTGATGGGCATTCCTGTAGGCGCGGGTATTACGGTTGAATTTTTTAGGGAGGAATGCAACTGGCTATTTCACTAGAGCAAATACCGTTGAAGTAACGTTATAATAGGGTGAGGTATGAGACATTACGGCGATGATCGAGAGATGTAAATGAAATCTTGAATGCTTTTTTTTGGATACTTAAGTCACTGGAGCGCCAGCCCAGACATGGGAGTTATACTCAAGCTTTGAACGTATGTAGGTTTTGTAGATGATAGCCAGATCAGAAGAGGAAAAAAAACTTCTTGCACCGCCTTAAGAAACCCAAACATCTTGCGGCATATTTGGAGACATTGCATATCGATGGTCCCATGCAAAAACAAACTATGTGCACATAGTATAGTTTTGAGTTATATATACCATTGGAATCCCCGTATCAGCTTCTTATTTTTCATATTTTTTTCATGCGAATCGAATAATCCGCTATGAAGATATTGACAAAATAGCACTAAGTATAACGCCTTATTTCTCATTTTATTCCAAACAAAAACATTCTAACTGCACTAATAATCACATTCATACTATATACACATAGCATTATTTTGCATGTAACTTTTAGTATTTCCAAGCACATAAGCGTAACTTAGTATTTTTTCTTGTATACAAAAGAAATAGACGATGGCACCTAAATGTATCTTAGTATGCCATGAAGTGATTTATCTTTTTTTCGTAGCATATACTAAAGCGCACCATACCATACACAGTTCAACTCAATCGTCAACTGAATCAAATCAAATGTAAATCAACCTGTGTGTGGCCTTGTCATTTCATCGATTTGGCAGTTGAATGGTTGGTTGAAGAAAAATCAAAAGATTTTGATTTTTTTGAAGTTGAATATAAAGTCTTTCAACTGAATTGAACTGCATGTGGACGAGTTGGTTGATTTGCTGTCAAAACAACAGATGAGTTTAAAAGGGAGATGGGAAACCGAGCTGTCAAAATGACAATGCCTACAAGCTATGGATTATACTGCGATAGTATGCGTGTTTTTACCAATCCTATCACAGTAAATATGGTCCTACCACCTCATTTTTGTTGCTGTTTTTTTTCTCATTTATTCAGTAGAAGCAATGCGTTCCAACTCAGTCTATGCAGTGTGTGCTCGAACACAAACCTAGTTGACAACTCAGTTTACAATCGAGTTGAAATGTGTATGGGGCACTTAAGTAGCGTTATAATGTTTGTGCCTGGAAGAAATTTGTGCAGTCGTGCTTTGGTGCTAATTGAAGTATACAATTTTTATTTTAAATAAATGAAATAATGACTTCTAGGGCGAGGAAAATGCTTGGACTAGAAAGCAAAAAGGTGGAAATAGGTAAGCATTTATATTTATGATTCAAATGCAACGAAAGATGTTCTTGCAAGTAAAACTGAAGATTTTGTCCTAATTAATATCCCGAATTTTGGTTAGTATAATTTAACAATGCTGGTTAATTATAGAAATCATTCGAAAATACTATACAAATGTAGACAATCCAACAAAATCTCCTACATCTCATAAAATGGATTCTTGTGATGATTTGGAACCCTTCGTTGATAACGGAAGCGATTACCACCCGGATGACGAATATTCTTCTGACTCCAGCCTTTCAAGGCCAGCATTTCGTTTAGAGTTTTGACAACCCCTCAAAAAAGAATTGCTGGCTTTGTGATCAAAACCTTATTCCAAAAACGTACCAAAATTGCTGCAGATCTCTCAGGACCACAACTTTTGTCCCAGATTCAGATGATGAATGAACTTTCTATGAATGAAACTACTTACAACCCTTACATGTTCTGTCTATAATTGGAACTCGTTTATGTTTTGTTTATATTAGTATAATTGTAATTATTTGGGACACTTATCGAATACATTAAATTTTTCCGATATCTTATAGATCGTAACTGAGCAAAATTTGTTTCTAAAGATAAAATAATATTTTGGCAACCTATTTTCATTTAAAAAAAGGCGAAAGTCCGAGAGAAGAAAAGCAAAAAATCATTTCAGGAACCAACTCACTTTGTCCCATTCCTCCTGCGAGCAGGAGGATTGGGTTTGTCCCATTCCTCCTGTGAGCAATAGGATTGGGACAACTTTAGGGTGGAATAGTGATGTCCCAATCATTCTGCATGGCACTTTGATTAAATAATTTATAATATGACTTTTCGTGTGGCACTATTTAAACAAAACAACGATTAATTCACTTAAAAATGGTGTTGCTATCTAATTATTACACTCTTTTGCACAATAAGTTAAAAAAAAAAAATCACTCAAAGTCTACGCAGATATTTTACTTTTTATGCACAAATTAGCTTTTTTTAATCTTCACTCCGTGATTTTTTTCCTAGACACAACTTGTTTTCTTGAGGTATTGGGGCAGGCTAAAGACAGAATCTGTCATACAAGGAACTAGAAAAAGAAATTGTAGGAATTGAGAAAATGCCTGTGTCCCATTTCTCCCGTGTCCCAAAAATACCTTATTATTCTACATGGTTTTGTTTGTTTTGCCTTTACTAACTTATGTTTAATAAATTTTAAATGAGTAAAAAACAACGAAAACAATTCTAACTTACATTTTAGTTCATAGTTTTAAATTGATTTCCAGTCACTTTCATACTAAGTGCATTTAAAATAGTTTTGAATTTGATTTATTCCATGTTAAATAAAACTAACATCACATAGTATACTAACGAGTTTGAGTTATACATTCAACATAATACTAATGCCCAATTTCATAGACGAATTTTAGATATTTAACAGGATTTTAAAACACAAATGAGATTTTTTGGTTTTCACCAAGCGTTTTTTCAAATAAACAAACTTTTAAACACCTTTTAAAACTAAATGCCCATTTTTGGATCATTAAATTTTAAAAGTGTCATTGAATATTTTGAAAACTGAAAATAACGCTTCTCACCACAATTTTCATAAGGATGTCAATTTTGTCAAAAAATTCCCATTTTTAAGTTGGTGAAACTCAAAAGTTTTAAGGGTCTGATAAAATTTAAAAAGATTTTTGCTAGAAGTACTTTTAGTGTTTGTTTATGAAACTGGGCATAAGTACATTAAAACATAGATCCTATGTTTTGACAGATTCAACAGTTTGCCTAAAAATCTGGACATAAATTATAGGAAATTTAACGTTTTAAGCTTGGAGATCTCTTGGAAAAGAAAAAGTTATACGAAAAAAACTTTGAGCGTCTCTCCTGAAAAATAGTATAAGTCACTTATGCCCGATTTCACAAACGATTTTTAAAATTTTAACAAGCTTTTAAACCGTTAAAATGAGATTTTTCGGTTTCACCAAGCGTTTTTTAAATAAACAAACTTTTAAACTTCCTTTAAAACTAAATGCCCATTTTTGGATCATTAAATTTTAAAAGTGTCATTGAATATTTTGAAAACTGAAAATAACGCTTTCTCATTTTTTCTCACACAATTTTCATAAGGACGTCAATTTTGACAAAAAATTCCCTGAAATTTCCCATTTTAAGTTGGTGAAACTCAAAAGTTTTAAGGGTCTGATAAAATTTAAAAAGATTTTTGCTAGAAGTACTTTTAGTGTTTGTTTATGAAACTGGGCATTAGTATTATTTTGCATGGAGCCATCGATATGTGCCCGCTTCACAAGAGTTGGGCTCATTGATGCAAGAGCCGCTCATGGACAGTGGCAAGGGGGTATGTCTGGCTTTGACGATACAAAACAGCATTGTGTTTTCGAAGCATTAAACCAAAGACCATATAACAAGCAAGTTATAAAGTCTTTGATTAAACTCTACGTGGTTATTAATTCCCCATTGTACAATGCTGTTTAAGGTCAGTGTTTAATGAGCTTATCATATTTTGCCGTTTTTGAAACGAATAAGAAAAGCTAAGGGTACTATCGTCAGCGAAACAATTGATTGGATTAGAAGTTACAGGCAAGAGATCATATAAAGATAAGAGTCGGAGACATAACGGAGCCCTGGGGCATACCAGCATTTATATTGTGGGATTCAGACTTGAATCCGTCCAACACAACTTGTATTGAACGGTTCGAAAGAAAGTTTCTAGTCCAACGAAGAAGGGATTCATCGATACCGAGGCACGCATTTTCGATAAAAGACAGATGCCAGACTTTATCAAATGCCTTTGAAATATCAAGTGCAACAATCTTACTTTCTCCAAAACGATGTTAAAGATTTGTTTCCACTGTTCGGTGAGATAAACTATCAGATCATCAAAGGACCTGTTGCTGCGAAAGCCGTACTGCCGGTCATTAAGAAGCTTTCGGTCTTCGAGATATTTCGTGAGCTGATAGTTTATCAGCGTTTCCATGACCTTAGAAAGAAGGGACGTAAGTGCAATCGGACGATAATTGGAGGGAGAAGACGATTCGCCTTTTTGTGGATTGGCTGACAAATGCTGTTTTCTAACTGCTCGGAACGAGCCCAGAAGAATAGGATAGATGGAAAAGCTTACGCAAGGGTTTTGCCAGCGTGGAAGAACACCTTTCAGCGGGGATACCATCCGGACCAGCGGATTTATGTATGTTGAGATGCTTTAGGACTCTCGCCACAGCACGAGTGCGGAAGAAGATTTGTCCCATGGAATCATTGACGCGCTCAAGAACATGCGGAGTCATGACAATCTCTGGCAGCGAAGAGTTGGTTGGAGTTGGAGGAAGAAGAAGAATTCTTCATATTTTTTACAAATGACCAAAAATTCTTACTGCCTTTGGAACATTGCAGTATTTTTGCCTCAATTTTTGGTCATGTAAAAATTTGGTCCGCCGAATATGGGCATTGCAGACCTTCCTGGCTTGCTTAAATTTGTTCCGGTTTCCCTCAGTTGGGTTGGCTCTAAAACACCGGAACTATACTTCTTTTTCCCTGATAACCTCTTTACAGCTTGAATCAAACCATGACTTTTTCTTGGGTTTGATGCTTTTAACCCTATTCGGGATAAAAGTTTTCATTCCCAAAATAATCATATAGTAATCATATCTGCGCTGGAGTCTACTTCACTCTCGAGGAAGCATAGTGACCAATTAAAGATCCGGAAAAAGTATTGCGACACGGTTCTTTTCGGAGCTCTTTCTCTAACTGGATTAGCTTGACAGAGAAATTTGCAGATATAATACTATGATCTGATCTGCCTAAAGGCGTTAATACATTGATAGTGTATTTATCAGGGTCGCATACATAAGAAACAAGTCAAGTGTATTTTCCGCTTGGCCATTAATGTCCGATATTCGAGTGGGCTCGGTGACAAGCTGAGTTAGGTGGTTAAACTCAGCAAAGATCTCAGCACACATTCCACGAAGAATTGTGTTCATTGAAATCGCCCGTAATAACAATTTCAGTGTGAGGATACAATTCTTTGGATGGAGTCAGACAGAGCGCCATATTCGCGAGAAGTTGAAGCCCTGTCCGTGAACCACATAAAATTGAAAAGAGGGTTGGAGCAGCGTCCATATTGCGGAAGGAATTGGTAAGCGACATTATTCCTTATGTAAACGGCGAGACCATGGTGGAGGAAGAATAATGCACTAAGCTATACGCATGAATGACAAATTCAGTAGGATTGGGAATCTCACCTACTTGGGTTTCGCTCAGCGCCAAAACAGCTGGCCTGTTAGAAACAGTGTGGATATACGTAGCAAGAAAATTCGTACGTAACCCAAGAACATTACAATAGTCAACTCTGAAATTTTCGATCATTACAATATATAAACAAATTTAAAACCAAAACAGACGAAATCTATGAGAAGCTGCCAAATAAATAACAGGTTTCTTTTCGAATCAACGTCCTGGAACTCAAATAGCAACTTCCCTATTCATCCGTTGTTGCTAACATAACATTATGCATACATACATACATTGCGCGAGCAAAAAAAAATGCTTATTCAGGGGCGTGGTATCCGCCCACTCTCTTAAAATTGTTGTAGAATGTTGAAATTCCAAATTCTGATAGAGTTTCGATTGAATATAAGAGAAAATATAAGTACAAAGTTGTAGTTTCATTAAAGGGGAGTGGTTTCTACCCACCTTCTTAAATGGTCGTAATTCGTTGAAACTTAAAATTCCGGTAAAGTTTCGGTTGAGTTTAAGGAAAAAATAGAGAAACTACGGTAGTTTGTTTAGGGGCGTGATTTCCGCCCTTTTTCTTAAAATGCTCACAGAATGTTTGAAAATTCATTTTGCTGGTAGTTTAAGGAAAAGAAACAAAAACAATTGGAATTCAGGGATGTAGTATCAACCTATATATGTAGACATGCTATGAGGCTGGGTTCTACACTTATGATTATGACCTCTGAAGAAAACTGCATGGAGAAACACGAGGAAGAAGAGTCCAACGCCTTCTATGTACATGTCCGGCACTTTTCTTTTTACACAGTGTTGTTCGCACATAATAGCTGAAACACAAACACGCTTTAGCTTTGGCTTTGCTTGATGTTTATGAGTTCAGATAAAAGAATTCAATGTATGCTATCACAATTAAGCTTGGACCACACGTTTCTTACGTAGTGTTACGTAACGTGACACTACTTCAATGCTGAACATTTGAATTGTCTGACAGCTCAACAGCTATTGAAAAAAATTACAAAAAGAAAATTCATTTGTTTTTGGAGAGTTAATGATAATGCAGATGGAGGGAGAACTGTCATTCAAAGCAAGCTCGAAGCGGGTGCATCGTAACGCAGACGGAGCCGAAGCATGTTTGTGTTACAGCCTTAAGAGAACTTGGCTCTTTTTTTACATTTTATGCTTTTGTTCTGATACACATAAGACATAACAATATATTCTCTATGATTTTGGGCATAAGCCATAAGAAAAACTTACAGATCTGTGGTTGGAATGACCCAGGAAGCGGAAGGGACGAGCAATACTTCTTGTGAAATGAAAACAAAACATTTCTTTCATTTTTTATGTTGGATTTTAATCGTTAACAACATATAATGTACACGCCTGCTAATGAAGTTAACAGATATAAACAATGAGGTATTTTTGGGTCAAGTGTTAAATTAGTTCACTTTTACCCTGTTGAAACGCATTTACTTTGCTTTATGTAATGTAACTCTCATTGATATTTTTTTTTTATAATAAAAACGAAAAAAACTATCCTTGTTCACGACTAGTTTGCTAAATGGCTACTACTTATTGTCTTCTGTTAATTGGAATGATCATTTGTGTCTATGTTCTGTCATCGATTCTAGTCCTACAGTCCCTTGTTGTATGTGACAACTTTACAATCAGGATTTCTCTTTCGAATGGATTCTTGTACATCCTTCTCCAGACTTGATACCTGTTGCAAAAATGTTATGAAACATTCAAACTATTCTATGAACTTCAGCACAAACTTACATTAATGGAAGCTTTTTGTTTGAAACAAGCACAACCTAATGGTGTTGCGAAAATGAGCACAAAACCAACGAATAGTGTTTGAATTGGTGCATCGGCCCACGGATAGCGTTTAAGAATACCCCTTTTTGTGAGAGCTTCCATAAGAACTGGTGTCAAAACTGTACAGTAGAGTAAAATGAAAACCTATAATTAGCGCCCAATTTGAAGTAATTTTGGAGACATACTCATTCCAGGACAAGCCATTGCAACTCGGCTTAGTACAACAGCGGTAATCCCAACAGCTGCGGCTTTTCTAGAAATGCCAACTTCGTTGTTTTGTTCATCCAGTACGACAATGCCATTGCGAAGTTCCCTTTAAAATAAAGGATTAGTTCGTCATGAGCGCTATACAAAAAATTGTTGGTTTTAACATACTGCATTCGCATCATCGGAATGTTAATGCAATTAGCAGCGGCAACCGCTGTTAATGGAACAAGCCGACCAATCAATGGATGTAAATTCTGAAAGGGAAAGTTAAAAATTGCCAAAAAGTAGTTACAAAGGTCTGACGAGAAACTTACTTTCACTAATCGGTTCAGTGAAATAGCTGTACCTAAAGCGCCACTTGTTGCTAAAACATATGAAGTGGCAAGTTGTCTGGAAAAAAACATGTTTTTGTTGAATTTCCTTAAAATCTTAAAATAAATGTCTCACTGAGTTGATATTGGTGATGCACCGGATCGATTGGTATAGTTGACAACTGCATTGAAGGTTTGATTGAACCATTGCCATAATATGACGGCTGATGTGGATTTATGGAATGTCATCATGCCTGTTAGAAAAAAAAGTGATAGATGAATTGTTAATAGCACTGAAGTGCGTTTTTGCACTGACTATAGTTGACTATTTCTCGTTTTTGAACGCCAATAGTTACGTTTCGTAACCACAAGTGTCGTTTTTGCGGTCAGTGTTAAAGTGTCAAATCGTAACTATTTCTAACTGTTCCCAACTCTACTCAGGAGGTGAGTTGAAAATGGTTGATGTGTCAAAGTCTTTTTTTTTCTGTTTAATGGTGTTTTTAATGACTATCAATCTGGAATAAAAAAAAACATTCTGTTCGTGCATTTTTTACCGTCGTAGTTGTCCGTATCCGTGCCGCCGCAAATTTAATTCCAATCAAAGGATTTCTGTTCGTCTTGAATTAAAAATATTCCATTACAAAAATATAAAGAAAATAAGGTTCCCCTTACAAATTTGAAAGCTTCACGAGTCAAACTGAAAATCCTCAGTCACTACGAGGAGATACACACCAAGGAAATTATCGCATTTCAAGTCCAAGTGACTTAAAATTCAGCACCAATTTCAAGAATCTCATTCTATCACCGGTCACAAACCCTTCCAATCGAATTTTCTATATTGCAATCCGCAAACACCCCTATTTCAACTGCAACTGCGTGGCGACTTGCAGGCCGCCAAAGATGGCCAAAACAGTCAGCGTCTACGTACGGTTAATTTACAAAAAGTCATCGAAAAACTCGAGGACATGGACATGGTTTTGGAGGATAAGTTGGCCACTGCCCATGAGCATAATGATTGTCGAACGTCAGTCGGCACGAACGGCAAATGGAAGTTGCTCTGCATGAGAAGAAATTGACTCAGCGGTGAATGGAGCTGACTGAGGAGAAAATTACGAAGATCGCAGGAGAGAAGGACAATTCGGAGAGGAAGCTCAATGACGCTCTCGAAGAATCAATGAATGAAGGACGAAATCGCGTACTTATTTGAATTCATTGTTTTTATGTTTGTCTGTCAGCAATAAAAAATGTGTAATTAGTTTCAGAGAATAAAGACTTTTTTCGTTTATTTATATAAAATCACGAACTAGATATTGGTTTTGATAGTTTTTCGCTGAATCTGGGAGCCGCGATTAGGAGAATATCAGGAGCTGGCTTACTTGGAACAGCTTGAAGATTTCTTTATGGGGGGTGGTCTTCAGTCTCTTTCTCTTTTCTTTTCTTGCTGTGGGTTGTTCAAAAATAAATAAATATGTTCTCATCTCAATGGTCTTTAAAATCTTACCATATCAAAATCATTCTTGAGTTTTTCAATAAACTTAGAGCAATAGAAATTTTTATGATCAAAACAAAAGAAAAATGTAACCTCAAAAGATTTGTTTTTTTTTTTCTTGTTTGACAGATCAACCAAACCTAACTAAAAAGCGTTTTTGGATGATTTCAACTATTTCTAACTATTTCAACTATGACACATCAACCATTTTCCTTTTGACATAAAAACTATAGTCAACTATCGTCAGCGCAAAAACGCACTTCTGGCTTTTGACACCTGTCAAACTTAGGTGTTATTTTGAAGGTCATTTTGCGTAATACTGAACAAATTAAATTGATCACTTTTCGTACATTAAGCAATGATAAGCATGCGATCGTGGTCGTTTGCATCTCCGTAAATTTATGCAGCTGTGGTGCTGCTGTATTCTACAAGCCTCATGGGGTTTGGAAATATTATAAGAGTGATCGAAGAGTTGGGTCCAACGGACGGACGGTTATAGTCAATTTGAAGCGAGTCGAATGGATTTTTTTTTCTAAGTGATTTTTCTTTCACCGTTATAATATGAAAACTTTATGAAAGGATAAAAGAAACAACCATGTGTACATAGAACGACTGAGCAGATTTGGCAGCATTTTTTTTGTTTGTTCTTGTTTCAGTTTGTCTTTATTGTCGGGAGCAGGGATATACGAATGTTCTAGAACGACTTTTGCATGGAAAAATAGAACATTATCAGTGGAAAATTCGAAAAATGTGGAAAAATATGACTTTCAAATTTGATACTTTTACATTTAACTATTGTGTGAAATTATCATTCTGATATCGTTTTGAATTAATAGGTTTGTTCGATGTACGCTCTGGGTCGCTCTGTGGCGCTCTGATTTCGCACTGAGCTGTTCGATGTCGCTCTTTTTTCGCCCCGGTGCATTTCTGATTTCGGTGCGAAATCAGAGGCGACCCAGAGCGCAAATCGAACAAACCTATTAAAATCTGAAGTTTCATGAAAAAGTAAAGAACTGGCTTAATGTGTTAAAATTACACTAGCTGCTAACAGTAGTTTGGGATAAATCTAGAGAACACGGTGGATTTGAACAACATTTCGTGTCCCATTTCGATCAATGGTGATGATGGAGGTGTAATCGAAAATCGTTTGTCAATCCTTAACATGCAAACACTACAACAGAGAAGAAATAATAACGATATAACTGGAGTCACTTATGCTTCCTGACCTTCTCTGTAAAATTTGTTTTTGATCTCGAGGGGGAGGTTATAATCTCCGTAGTCAGGATCTGAAGATCCATATTCACCGTAGTAATTATGAATGCATGAGCCTTTGAACACGTATGGGTAAACTTATAAACTGGAACTCAAAACTTTTTGATTTTAATTTAAGTAAAATTCAACTTAAAATTATATTGAAAACCAGGGGCCAGATTCTGTAATAAACGAAGCGAAAGCGAACGTTCGTTTTTCAAAACGAAAGAGATTGTGCGAAAACGATAATTTGAATTCTGTATCGCTTTTCGTTTTTGGTTTTGTATTCGTTTTTGTTTCAAATCAAAAAAAATGTGTTGCCTACTTTTAGGATGGTGACAGTTGTAAAATGTTGTGAGAGATGATAAATAAATTTCAATCGATACTTAAAACTCAAGAAATCGATAATATAAACATGATTTAAGATATTAAAGGAGACAAAACACAGAACAAAGCATATACATATATATTTTTTTAAAGATTTCAACTTCAATTTCGACCGTTGTTAAGTGAAAACACATTTAACAATGAGAAAACAACAAATGAAATAAATATCGATAGAAGTAAAATTTAATAAACATAAAAAATTGAAAAGACTCATCACTTATACTGTGGCAGATTTGTCATGAGTTATGACTGTAAAATTATTGTTTGATATTAAATGTGTGCAAGGTGCAAGGAAATACGGCTCCTGCACGTCCTGCAGTTAAATTGATAAACAAAAAAGTCGTCAATCATAGCCTTATAGCGACTGTACGTTCTGTACCGACCAATTATTCCACCAGCAGTCATTTTTGTTTGTGTGTAACGGTATCTTAACATACACAGGATTATTGTCACTCCACGAACTTAAAAAAGACGAGGTTAAGCCAAGTATATATGCATGAATTAGACAGCAAAGATAACGCATCGTACGCATTTCAGTTAAATTCATCTTCAATAGCAATTTGATAATTTAAAGACATGTCAGTTAAGCATTAATAACTGAGCCGAGCGGATACTATGGCGCCACGCCACCGAGCGAGGCCGAGGGCTGCATAAAAAGCATAAATTGGGTGAATGCCAAACCTTTGGGTTCTACGACTGACTGTCCCATGCGAGGGCCATATCCGAGAGGGGAAGACGAGCGTCCATATGTGATTGAGGAGAAAAAGGGTGCAATATTCTGATATAGTCAAGGAGGATCATCTTCTCGAAATTGTCAACATTGAGAACACGATACTTATAAAAGAAGAGTCTCTGTGTTGTCACCAGCCTACCTATGCCCGTCAATTGTTGCAACATTGTTAAAATAATCATTACAGATTTTTTTTATCAAAATTTTGGCACTAAATAACACAAATGAAGAAAAACGATAAGCATTTTGCTGTCGTTTATTTTTTTTCGCACGAACGAAAATAGTTTTCGTTTTTCAAGTTATATGAAGCAAATCTATCGCACAAACGAAAACGTTCGTTCGCTTTCGCCATACAGAATCTGGCCCCAATGTTCCACTTTCTTAATGTTTTATGTTGATTTTGTAATGTTTTTTCTTTACTTTATGTTAATTATTTATGTGTGTTGTGTTATTTGTTTTAGTTTCGTTATGTGCTTACTAACAACTAACACCACACTAAGTGATGAGCCGGTGGTATAACACAGTCCCTGTGTTGGCAAACCATTGGTCGTAATATGGTGCTTGCTATAAGCCTATACGACCAATTCTTAAGGGCTAACTATAATGAACGGAATGGAGCGGACGGAGCCGTCCGTAACTGAGCGAATACAAGGAATTCCTATATTGTGCCCGCAATAGCGGATTGCTCCGTTTCGTCAATTTTCGTTCAGTTTTGTTTACGGACGTAAACTGCGCTCCCCTTCGCTTTTTACGGACGAAAATTTGACAGCTGACTGGTTTTGTTGATTTTTCTGAAGAGGAATTCGATTTGTTGTTGATTTTAAGAAATAAATATCTTGAAATTGCTTGTTTGTTGCATGGCAACCGAAATTCACAAATTATTGGAAATAAAAAACAAATATTTTATTTTGAAAGATACTTCCGTACACATCCGTTCATTATGGGTAATGTGTTCACATGGCAGTTCGGAAGGAGCGTTTCGTTCGGTTCTGACACTAGCTTCCGCTCATTATAGTTAGCCCTTTATAGTGTAAGCTGGTGCGTTAAACGGTGGGGTTTCTACGCCAAGTGAAACAGTTTGTTGTTTTCATTAATTCAGCGCAGCATAGCCCTGTGACCGTTTTGCCCCTTTCACAGTATATGATGTGGAAGTGGATAACACTTTTGAGTTCCAAAAATGACTCAGTCTTCACATTCTTCGATACACATTTGACGGGTTAAGAAACTCCAGATCAGTGCTTGATGCTATGTTACATCAAGCACTGATCTGAAGTGGTCTATTTGGGCTGGTTTTCCAGAGTGAGCAGACGCGCGGTACCCTTCTCTATGAAAGCTTTCTCATGCCCAAAATTTCATGCAGGATATGAATATGACTTATGCGATCATTGATTGTCTCAGTTATTTCGCACACCTGCAAGAGCCGATTTACCAATACGAGATCTTGGAACAATATGTCGAAATTTCTTAAACTAATTTTTGACGATCGAAATCGAGCGTTGCGCAATTTTCCTTCCGAAAACAAGTATCGAATTAGCAGCTGTTCCTATTTTTACATTTTTCTAAAATCGGACACAACTTATCACGCACCGGCACCTCACACACCTCAGGCGAATCAAAAATTTAAGCTCGATCCGGCTGACATTTCGATAGTAGCCATTTAAGAGCTTAACAGAATGCATAGCGATAGCCTATCGCCCGATGACGAAAATGACAGCAGAAATTCGTATGGATTTGTATGGATGCGACGAATTTGACATTTCCATATAACTTTGATGTCGTTTTCCATTGGTCGTGCAGAAGCATTCGGAAGAGTCCAGAAGTCTTCTGAAACCATTCCATTGGACTGACTTTGAAGGACGGAATGCTTCTTAGAAGAGCAGAACTCTTCTGTTTTGAAAACAGAATCGTACGAAGAATGACACATACATCAAAACCCCTTTGGAGGTAGAAGAAAAAACGTCAAAAAAGGACCAATGGGAAACGACATAAGCTGTTATTTTCGTTGTCAGGGCAGGTTAGCTGTAAGAGTACCTATGCGTTTTATAATGATAACCAAGTATGACTTTTATTTTCTTGGTTTGTAAAAAATACTTGATCTGAATTCATACGTACCTACGTCATTAATACTAAACTTGTGTCAAAAATGTTTGACCTGACCTTGACCTATACTCAATGATAAAAATAGGACTAACAGAAAAAAAGGATTGATATCAACAGATTTTTCATCTTTAAACATGGTTAAAAACATGACGTTTGTTAAAAATGTTGACACTTCACATCGCAAATATGTGTTAAAAATTAGACTCGCTGCGGAGTAAGTAAAAATATGACAGTAGTGGTTAAAAATTCATTCATTTTTAACCACAATTCATCCAATTCGCAAATGGCCTAAACAACAACAAAACAAACGTCCAACAGGTCGATGACAAAATATTGCATATCCAAAATGTGGTTCAACTTACCTCCAACAATAAGCATATTCATCGGCATCTGTGCTGCCATTCGTCCGATGAGTATTGACTTCTCCCCGGTCTCCGGATGGAAAGCCGACTCATACAAATATTTTGCCCTCCACAAATCATCCACCGTCTTGCAATCCGGCACCGGCTTACCCGCCTTATAATCCAAGACAATTCTTTGAGCTCGTTCCAGTTGTGAATTCGTAGCGAGGAGATTCAAGGGATTCGTCACCAGGAAAAAATGCTTCGCTCGATTCCAAAACGTACTCTGGTCGTATTTCGGTGAGTCAATATCGACTTTGGGCAACATGATGGATGACTTATTTTCCCGTTCTCTAAAATAAATAAACGTAATATCAATCCAATTCGACTAAAAGTGAAAACATACAAAAATTAGACACACTGAAAAAAGAAAAACAACATCAAAAGCAGTGCCTGCTATCATTTCGAACACAGTGCGTAATCAGAAAAACACCAGACACAAATCCCTGCTCCAGATTTTTGGATTGGAAACCAGAGCAAGAGGTTGTCAGAACCAGAAGTAACTATAGTCAGAGTCAGTCATGTCGGTGTCAGGAAGGTAAAGGCATAAGAGGATACGGAAACTTTTTCGTCGAGCAACAAATCGATAATTTGGTTTTAAAGATTTGAGAGCTTTTACTGGTTTAAGAGGTGAGAAAGACGAGAGGTTTTTGGAGTAAGGTGGAGTCAAATCTCCAGAATGTGAAGTTGTCAATTCAGCAATCTACCAATTTAGAGTAAACAAACTGAAAAGAGAGATTTTGCTTAGAACTGTTGACATAGAAATACACTCTGTGTCGTTTAAATAGGTAAACCTAAGAATTAATATAACAGGAATGCAATTCATATCAATTAATTATTGCTTTTTGAGGAAACATTTTTTTTTTAAACTAGAACAGGAAAATGAGAATCGGGTACAAAACCCCGGAAACCGGACGCCGAAGAAGGGGAAAAAAGCGGAAATTATAAGTGATCACTATTGTATGTTTCCGGTCTTGCTACGCCCCGCAAGTTCATAACAACAAAAAAATTGTTCGCGCAGTTATTATCTAACTCCCATTTGAGTCAAATAAAAAATATTATAACAAAAAATCAATATTCTATTCTTCTAAGCTTCGAGATAAGATAAATATTGTCAACACGGTAATCCGAAGACTTTTATTAAGCGTCGTTGCAGTTTGCTTATGCAAGAAATAGATAATTATATTTCACTATTGATCTATCGTTTTATTGTGTGATATAATTTTAATCTTTTAATTTCAATTCAAAAGCATTGCAAGCTGACGTCCGTCGTCGGTAACAAAAGAAATTATATTCGAGGAAGGGGAGAACAACATTTTTTCAACACAAAAAGATAGTTCTTCAAGGACTTTCTAACAACATTTTTCTTGAATTTCTCTATTAACTGACTGTTTTATTTTTGTCTATCTATCATTGCTTAAAAATTGGGGACTGACATTTAGAACGTTATGCTAAATGATAGTTTTTATTTCATCGACAACGAACTTTGAAAGTTAGCCATAGGATTGTATAAAAGAAAGATATTTTTTGTTGCCAAAACTAAAACAACTATAACTGTGTTCGCTCACAGATTTTATAGAAAACTAATCAGACTACATACATAGCTCAGAGCTCCCATTCGAGATATTAAATTCGTTTTCACTCGTTACTTCCGTCTTAAAACAATTAAATTTGCGCGTAATATTGCGCTTTAAAAAGTTCGTCCTCAATAACTTTACTCATATGACAAAGTTTCTTAAGTTGATTTAAGCCGAAAACGGTTTTCTTTTTATATTAGTACTGTAACGAAGCGTTACATGCTCTCATACAACAACATCGATTTTTCCCATCAAATACCAAGTACACGGTCAATTTTGCATTTTCGAATGCATACAATTCACGCTCGCTTCAAATATCCCATATGCAGGCAAAACTAATTCATGCATATATTGTATACATTTCATTTGGCCTTGAATTTATACCAAGAAATGCTTAAGCAAAGCATCTCGCATGACTCATTAACACATGGCGTGTTTACGTTCATCATCGATAACATTCTTATTGCATGGCAGCAAGTTACACCGAAACACATGAAAGTTTAACTTTCATGTTCGTACAATTCACACTTGGTTTAGTAATAAAGTTCATATAAAGATGAGTACTTTCGTACTAAAATCACCACTACCACTACTTTTCGTCACTACCTTTAGTTGTCATTTCAACTTTAAAGTTTCGAGCTGAGTGCTTTTGGTCATTCCCGCCGCCGCCGACCGCAATTTCGTTGTTTAAGCTTCCCCCAACCAGTGGTAAGGGGTTTTAAATACTGAAGGAGATTTGTCCTGCGTGCCACCAGGAGCCGTTCATGTACCTGCCATTCGACCAGAGCTATTGCCTGCCGTTTCAACGTGAGACCAGGGGCCGTAAATAAACCTGCAGATCGACCAGAGCTTATGCCTGCTTGCTAACGTGCCAACGTGCCAACGTGCCACCAGGGGCCGTAAATAAACCTGGGGCCGTAAATAAACCTGCTAACGTGCCAACGTGCCACCAGGGGCCGTAAATAAACCAGGGCCGTAAATAAACGTGCCACCAGGGGCCGTAAATAAACCTGGGGCAGTAAATAAACCTGCTAACGTGCCAACGTGCCACCAGTGGGCCGTAAATAACCAGGCCGTAAATAAACCTGCAGATCGACCAGAGCTTATGCCTGCTTGCTAACGTGCCAACGTGCCAACGTGCCACCAGGGCCGTAAATAAACCTGCCGATCCACCAGAGCTATTGCCTGCTGTGCCACCAGAGCTATTGCCTGCTGTGCCACCAGAGCTTATTGCCTGCCGTGCCAACGTGCCACCAGGAGCCGTAAATAAACCTGCCGACCTCCCAAGCTATTGCCTGCCGTGCCAACGTGCCAACGTGCCACCAGGGGCCGTAAATAAATCTGCCGATCCACCAGAGCTATTGCCTGCCGTGCCAACGTGCCACCAGGGGCTGTAAATAAACCTGCCGATCCACCAGAGCTATTGCCTGCTGTGCCACCAGAGCTTATTGCCTGCCGTGCCAACGTGCCACCAGGGGCTGTAAATAAACCTGCCGATCCACCAGAGCTATTGCTGCTGTGCCACCAGAGCTTATTGCCTGCCGTGCCAACGTGCCACACAGGGCCGTAAATAAAACCTGCCGATCCACCAGAGCTTATTGCCTGCCGTGCCAACGTGCCACCAAGGCCGTAAATAAACCTGCCGATCCACCAGAGCTATTGCCTGCTGTGCTGTGTGAATAAAATAGAAATATTGTGATGAAAATATTTTACATGTGTTTTATTTACGTTTAATTTGAAAGCACAAAATAAATCAGCCATTAAAAAAAAAAAAAAAACAGTTTCAAAGTTCGAAAATCCAAGAGGAAAAAAAAATTTCAAATTAAATTTTCGTTTGCGTACCTAAAAGGAAGGAAATATGAATAAAGGCCTACACAAGTTCGACATTTATTTATCATTCTCATCGACCAAGCGGTTGATAAAGTTTCTACCTTCATCTGCGTCGATACCTTTTTGCCGGGTATGGTTTGTTTCGCCTCAAATGTCTCGTTTTTGATTATTTCGTCAAAGTCGCTTCGCCATTTACTTGTTTTGTAATTTTGTTGTTTGTTTTTTATTTCTTTCGTTTTCGTTTATTCGCCCAACTTTTGTTCACAATCGTAATAATATTATTTTGCCTTTCATTATTAGTCTTAATTCACTTGGCCTTCTATTGTTTCGTTTCTGTTCACTTCGATATTACATATATTTCGCCCATCTTTTATTTCGTTCTTTTTCTTTGTGGATGTTAAGAGCCCAAGGGCGTTAAAATTCGCGCGAATTAACATCCACAAAGAAAAAGAACGAAATAATTAAAAAAATTATGCACCAGATATTTTGGAATTGATTGCTTACCTTTTGGTCAAATTTTTCTAAAAATTCTTATCATCGATCCCAATAAGACTGACAAAACAACTTTGATTCATTAAACAAAAGGCTGTGATGCTTTTTTATTTATTGCTGAGGTAAGCTCAGGGTGTCCAGGGTCGAAAACCAAAGCAAGCAAATAAACTGTCGAAAAGTCTCTAACTTCCAATCATAACGAGCCAACCTTTGTTGTATCAAATTTTATTACAGTCCCTTCTTACGATCTAAAATAACAAGTGTGCATATACACTTACAATCTACGTACATTAATAATTCTTAAACAGATAATTTCTATAATAAATAAGTAGTTCTCAAAATCCTGCTACTGTCCCTAGCACCAAACTAAAGAATAAACGGTCGAACTGTCCCCGTCTTGACATCTCTCTGTCTGTGGTGGCTTAGAATAAGGGCAGCACAAATAAAAATACAGGTTAGGATAAGCCTTTCCCATCGGAGGTACACTTAGAAGAAGTGATCTTCGACGAGCAATATTTTAGGAGCCAAAAATTTTCTGGTTTTAGAAAGGCGAAGCTAATATACACTAGGTGTAGGCATCTTGCTTCGGCGCGCCGCACGCGTCGTTGTTGGGTTGGTAGTAAGTCTGGTTGCTATAGAAGCTTTCTGTTTGGGAAAATAAATAACAACCTTATAGCTGAATGAACGAAGTCGAATGAACAATTTGACTTTATTGAAAATAATATAAGTAACATAGAAAATAATATACCGTGAACGATTAGAATAAACAATGTGATTCCCCATCAGGTGTCCTTCCTCGAAGTGACAGCATATACATTCGTTTTTTCCCTCATTTACCGCTACGAACACAATTTCTTGTGCCGCTTCTTGTCTCAATTCTCACTTAAAGGCGCCATTGACATTCCACGCTAGCGTTGTTTCTTCCCAAATCTCCAGATCATCGGCGTACGCGTCAAGGTGACCATGATTCTTCCGAAAGATAAGTGCTTCTCGTGCTGAGACTGGTGGACGTTCTGCCACTATCTTCTCAAGAACCGATGTTAAAAAAATCGCATGGACAGTGCACGCCTTGTCTGAATCTTTTTTTGACGTCGAAAAGATACCTGAATCTCGTTTGCTAACCTTGTGGAACAATGGAGTTTTTACTCCATCGCCATTCTGCACAAGCGAAACGAGCTTGCAGGATGCCAAACCTAGATATAGCTTTATACAGTTCGTCTCTGTAGATGCTGTCATTACGCGGCCCTACATCGATGAAAAGATTGTGGGTATCGATTTGGAGTTCATAGGCCTTTTCCAGGCTCTGCCGCAACGTGAAAATTAGGTCGATGTTTGACTTTCCTGGCCTGAAGCCACATTGATATGGACCAATTTTACGGCAGAGAGGATCTTGTAGGCGATGTTAATTAGATTGATTCCTCTCTTTAGTTGGCGCAGTTTTTAAGATCTCCCTTTTTCATGACATAATTGGCCCAGCGAAAAAAAAATGTCTGTTTGTGGATTTTTGGGCAGCTGTATGCTCAGTAGAGACGCTGTAATATGGGTAGTAGTTACTTGGTACATCTGGCAATATTAGACTGTACATTCAATTTCTCAAATTTTAAACTAATTAAAAAAATAAAGGCATTTTTTTCTAAACAACAGCTTTTTATTTCGTAATAATAATATAATAATTAATTTCTGACAAAATTAAAATTACTTCAATCAATAAAATACATTTAACACGGTAATTTTTTGTTTGTGTAATATTTTCCCATTTTTTTTTTTTGATTTTGATTTAAAATAAATTTAATATATTTATTCATATACATTAACATTAATGAGTGTGAAAACTTAAACAATTGATGAATAATATTGAAATATCAAATGCTAACCTTTGTATTTTATTTTTGTTGTCTATTTTTTGTTTTTCTTACTTTGTCAAATTCTAAAAGCAACTTTATTCATATTAACAATATTGAAACAACAATTGATTTTTTTAATTTTTATTTAATTACGTCAAACAATTTGAATATTAATTATAAATTTATTTAATTCGATAATAAACAAATATTTATATTAAAACAATAAATTACAGATTATAATAACATTAATGTAATTTTATATTATGTACTTGCTACTTACGATCCTAAGTTGTATGGTTTTAATACATTCATATATATATTAATATGTATAAAGTATAATATGTTGCAATTTCGTTTCTTTCTAAATGTGCATATAAAATTGAAAACACTATTTCTTTTGTTTGTATTTATTTCATTTTATTTATTTATTTTTTTGTTGTTGTTGTCTGTGTAAATACATACATTTTATATTGTGTCGTATTTATTTTTATTTAATTCTTTTTCTTAATACACTTTATTTTATGATTTAAAAACAATTTTCAACAAAATTACATAAAAAATAAGAAAACAATTCAACAATAGTAACAGCCATAGATTAAGAGACAAAGAGACAGAGAACGATGGAGAAAGAGATAACAAGTTGAATTTATATTTTTAAAGTTTACACATTTACAATTAAAAAGGGTTGAGAAAATTTGTTTCTTTTTTGTTGGTTTAGCAAGCACTTGTTTAATTATTGTCAAATACATATTATTCTCACTACATAATTTTTTGGTTGATATTTTTTTTTTATTTAAATAATTTTCGTTTGTTGATTTAGAAGTAAGACCCCAAGTGAAAATTAAAAAAAAAAAAAACATGGCGGAAGGGTGAACGTTAACAAAAATTTGAGGGTTAAAGCGAAGAGTAAAATTATTTACAAGTAAACTCAACTTAACTTAATAGATAACGAAACCTTTTCCTTTATATTGCTCTGTTTAAATATTCTTCTTTTTCTAATTTATTTTTTTTTTTTATTTTTTCGCATTTCGTGTATAACTTTTTTTCTTATATAAAAATGCAATAAGTCAGTTAATAAATTACACAATTTGCTTTATGTTGATGAACACGTGACATGCATAGATTGTTTTTGTTGTAAATATTTTTTAAAGCTGTTGCTTATGGTTTTTTTTTTAATTAATTCATGTTAATACATAATTGCAACTAAATATAATTTTTATTTATTTATTTTTGTTACAATTTAAATGCTTAATAAATGAATGTATGTATGTCTGTGATTTAACTATTTTTATTGTTTAATTTAATACAATTTTTATAACTATCGTTTTTTATTTAATTTAAATTTAAATACATAACAGTCAACATTTGGTTTTTTTTAATTAGTTATTTTTTGTTTTATTTTTAAACAACATTTTCTTTTTTTTTGTGTTTTGAACCTTATAACCTAAAATAAAAATATTTAAATATGTCGTGTCTAGAAATTGTATCTTTGTTTTTGTTTAAATTGAACGTTAGGATATTTTTATTTGTTTACTCTTTTTCCTTACTCTCAGATTATTATTTCCATTAAAATATTTAAATGTTGATTTCAATGAGGAGAAGTGGACATTGATTTGATAAAAAATAATTATTAATTTAATTTAATTTTATTTAAATTTAATGTATACGTATACTTTCAAAATATATTTATAACAATAAGGTTAGGTATAACTATAAATATTTATACATAATTGAGTAGTAGAATTGACCAGATATATTCTTTTGTATTTTAAATTGAATAATATAATAATAATTGAAGGAAGTAGCACATTTGTTGTTCTTAAGAAATAGGTTTTAAGTACTTTTTTTTTTGTTTCTGTTGGATAGAATATGAATATGGAACTGTTAGAACTGAGTTTTGTCTGGAAGTTTATGTAAAATATTTGTAATTGTAATTTGTTTTATTCTTTAATTTTTGTGTTTGTTTTAAACTTAAATATAAAAATATTGTTATCTAAACATAAATTTTCATTTTTTTTTTGTTTTTAAAGAAGGAACCTTGAAAAAGAATCAAAAAGTAAAATAGGTCTTCTCACAAGGGAAGTGGAACTTCTTAGACACTTTTTTAAAGTTGTAATGTATATGTACGCTCTGGGTCGCTCAAGTTTCGCACTGAGCTTTTCTTTGTCGCTCCTTGGAAAATATCCAAGCGTGATTAGCGAAATCACTAATATCTGGGCCGCGAGCTGTGAACGGGTGAGAAAGGCGTGCGTGACCTTCTACGCCTGCAACAAAACCTTCGGTAAAAAGTTGGGCCTCCAGTCAAAAATAATCAAGTGGACGTACACAGCGGTTGTTAGAACTATACTTGTTAACGGATCCATTGTGTGGTGGCCCGCTCTCAGCAAAGCTTACAGAGTGTAAGCAATAAGAAAGAGAGAGAGAGAGAGAGAGAGCCAAACTCTCTTCTTTAAGAAATAAGAACAAAACAAAAAAAAAATCTCTATATGTATCAAGGTGGCTGCCAGCTTTAGAATTTCTGTTACAGTCAGTCTGAATTTAGCATCGGTCGTGACAAGTAAGAATCGAATAAATAAAACGTGTATTTACAAAAACCGAATTCAGTGTTTCTATTAAAACAAATGAGAAGTGATTTAAAGAACTGAGTGTCCTAAAATAGTAAACAAGCTTACAAAGGTGCAGAGAAATGCTTGCGTAGAGATATCAGGGGCAATCAGGTCCTGTCCAACAAATGCAATTAACGTCATCCGGTACCTTCTTCCGATTGACCTCTTTATTATATATACAGGTGGCCTGGAGTATGTTGAGACTCAAAGAAATAGGCTGCTAGAAAACTAGATCCTAACGGGCACAAACCACCGATTACTGCATCCCTACCCTAAAGACCTCAAAGAATTTTAGAGTCTTGCTCCCGTCAAGAATCGACTGGGAGGAAGGCGATCTGACGAAAGACTTCGACACAACTATCTTCACGGATGGTTCGAAGATGGAATGCGATGTAGGCGTGCAGTTGTCTTCTGTGAATCTCTTAAGATTTCAAATCCTATAGACTTCCCAATTTTGCCAGTGTATTTCAGGCAAAATTGTTAGCGATAAGAGAAGCTTGTATAGCCCTTAAAAATACCCGACAGAACCAAAATGTAGCTGTACTAACAGAGAGTCAGGCAGCTATTAAAGCCATTGATTCAGCTTTATCATCCTCTAAACTGGTCCAGCAATGCAAAAAGGCCCTCAAGGAACTCGATTTGAGCGTCACTCTAATCTGGATACCGGACCATAGGGGCTTTGAGGGTAATGAGAAGGCAGATGAGCTAGCTAAGCAAGGATCAGCCCTTCACAACTCCATTGGCAGTGAGAACATATGCTCCTCTTGGAGTTGTGAAGGGCTAGAAGAGGCTAATCATAGGTGGAATAGTTTAACGAGATGCGTTATACCAGGAAAATCTGGTCCGCCTATAACAAACCCAAATCAATCAATTTACTTTCCAAACCAAGGCATGACATTGTTGCTACCTGCACAGGGCATTGGCCCATAGGGGAGCAGCGGCAAAATTGGGTATACCACATAACTCCTTTTGCCGTAGCTGTGAAGAGCAGAATGAAAAGGAAAGGGTCCCACACTTTCTCTGCCATTGCCCGGCCTTGGCTAGGAAAAGAGCACTCCACTTAGGTAAAGAATTCTTCAACGGTATTGAGGAGCTCTCAGAATTTAAAATCAAAGACTTGATCTCATACCTCAATAGCAGAGCTGTAAAAGAATGCAATCATTTTTGTATTATTAATCAAAGTTGAGTTTGCTTAAAATTATCTGAACTGGTGAGTATGCTTTTCAGTGATGTTTTATTCCAATGCGTGGTAGAAAGACAGTCAGGCGCTCCAAAGAGACATGTTTCAAACCAGAAAATGAGAGAGCCGTTGGGGCTATTTTTCAGCTGCAGGAATTGGCTCTTTACATGAAATTAACGGTATAATTATAATGGATCGGTTCCAGTATAGGGACATTTTGGAGTCGATAATGCTCCCATCTGCGGAAGAAGAAATGCATCTCCGCTGGGAATTCCAGCAAGATAATGATCCCAAACATTCAAAAGACAGTGGGTTAGTACAAACGTCATCCCTGTTTTGGAATGGCCCCCACAAACGTGCGACTTGAACCGGGGCGCAGCGTGGCCAAGCTCCTTTTATGGCAATATCTCCAATCTCAGAGAGCTTAACCTCGTAACACCCTGGGTTTTTAGACCAATAGTTTTCGTGAGAGCTTGGTCTCCAGATTTTATGGGGTATTGGGTTCAAAAATTACATACGACAACCCTGATCAGTACTAGAAGTAGTAGAACAAGAAAAATCATCGTCATCATCATCCATGTATCATCAGATTCCAGACGACCGAAAGACTAAACCTCCGGAACTACTGATACAAGGTGGTTGGAAAACTCGGCAAACTGCTGCAGTGCCTCAGGCTAAAATCATATACTGAATGGGAGTTAACCTTATACCTTAAAATTTCCAAAACGGGCCATGTCTTCTTTGAAAATGTTTATTTTGTGGGTTTTTAAATAAATATGCCAATTCCGAATATACGATACGTTTACGGTTGTTTGTTTTTTTCAATTTTGAAAAATTTTATAAATATTAATTTCATCCATTTCTGAGTCCGAACCCTATCATCAGCATACAAATTATAAGTGAGGAATTATGTCCAGATACAATAAATTTCTACGCAATATACTGATTTTTAAAATTCTGTATGAAAACAAAAATTTTAAAAACACTAAAAATGTCAAACAAAAAACTTCTAACAACGAATACAAAATTTTAAATTCATTTCTATTCCTGTTATGATCCTTGATTCGTTGCATATTTTTGGGGATTTGGGTGGGTTTCTTTTTATTGTTTTCGTTTTTATTTGCTTTTCTTGTTTAATGAAATCTTTCTGTTATTGTGCTTCAATAAATAAAATTGCACAGTGGTCCTTTTTTCACTTTTTTTTCTCCCTTAAAAATTATTCAAATAATATTTTTTTTTTAATTGATTTTTAAACATTGCATTTGCTACAAAAATTAAATATGGAATATTTCATATTTAATTTGTTAATTCCTTGTTCGCGATTTATATTTTGTTTATTAATATTTTGTCAATACTTCATAAGAATCATCCTAACTATATATATTTTTTTAATATTTTTGTTTTATTTTAAGGCTCAAAACAGATGTTCAGAATTTTTGCACGCAGCGCTTCAAGCAAAAAAAGGGAGATCCTCTAAACTGCGCCAACTATAGAGGAATAAGTCAACTAAAACATCCGCCTACAAGATCCTCATTGCCTGTAATCCAGCCCTATCAACCGAGCTACGTTCCGTAAATAGTAGAAAAAGACTACGAACACCCGAAAAATCTCTATTACAAGTTCTCCTTCGTCAGTGGAAATGTCTGGTATGAAATTCGAACTATCGTAGATGTTGGTATCACCATCCCCGAAAAAACCTGAAATATGTTGTCCTTTTTCTACGACAGGTTTTTTCCTTTCGTAGACTAACAATCAGTTTAGTTTGAAACAGTTATTAGAACAAAATATGAGTTTTATTCAAACTTAGTCTTGTTTTTTTTTAGTTAATCATTTTTATTTGTACAATTTTAAGGTTCGAAAATCACAAATAAATACCAATAACAATAAACTGTATGAAGCACTGTCCCTGAAACCAGACATTGCCTAAGGATACACCAAAAGAACAAAAGAAGAAGTTAATTTGTTTTGGAAGAGGGATTTTAGTTTTCTGGTGTGTTGATACTTTTTTCGAAATAAGACAGCTGATTTCGAAAATGAAAGATCCCCTTCGATCTTCTCTGATTGTTTTGTGTTCGTGATTCGTTAGCGGAAATTTTGCGCATTCGGGGATTTGTCCCGGAGGGAATCTTGTGATAGGCATTAATATGTGAACGGATGAAAGCCTCTCGTCAACAATCTGATTGGTCCTCATCAATGTGACTTCAAGGCCAGGAAGTCAACCATCGACCAAATTTTCACGTTGCAATAAAAAAAACAAAAGCAGATCCTGGAAAAGACCTATGAACTCCAAATCGAGATATGTACCCACCACCTTTTCATCGATTTTAAGACCGCGTATGACAGCATCTACAGAGACGAACTGTATAAAGCTATGTCTAGTTGTGGCGTCCCTGCCAAACTCGTTCGCTTGTGCAAAATGAAGATGGAGAAATCACGCTGCTCCATCAAGGTTGGCAATGAGCTTACGGAATCTTTCGACGTCAAAAAAGGATTCAGACAAGGCGATGCACTGTCACGCGATTTCTTTAACATCGTTCTTGAGAAGATAGTGCAGAACTCCAACGTCAACACCAGAGGCAACTCTCTTCCAAAATCTGTTCAACTTCTCGCGTACGCCGATGATATTGATATAATGGGAAGAACACAGCGTGATGTCAATGGCGCCTTTGTGAGAATTGAGACAGAAGCGGCATAAATGGGTTATGCGGTAAACGAGGGAAAAACGAAGTATATGCTGTCTTCGAGGAATGACACCCAACACCGACGCACGGCTCGGACAGAACGTCACAATAGACGCATATAACTTCGAGGTAGTAGAGGAGTTTGTCTACCTAACATGAAACACGGGCAATAACACCAGCGCCGAGATCAGACGAAGAATAACTCTTGCTAATCGCTGTTTCTTTGGGCTAAGAAAGCAATTGAGTGGAAAATCCCTCTCTCGAGCAACTAACAACTACTGTATGGTGCGGAAGCATGGACCCTGACAAAAGCGGATGAAAGTGCCTTAGGCTGTTTCGAGAGGAAAGTTCTTCGGTCATCTTTGGCCCCATTTGCATTGAAGGGAATGGCGAAGAAGATACAACAGCGAACTTTACGGATTGTACAACGACATGGACTTAACCAGAAGGGTCAAGGTCCAGGACTCAGATGGCTCAGTCATTTAGATTGGATGGACACCATTCTGCGGCCAGGAAAACCTTCGACACTATTCCCGAGGGACGTAGGAGGAAGAGGACCGGAGACTGTTGATTGAGGCCCAAGTCCACAACGGACTGTAGCGCCACCTTAAGTAAGTAAGTCAACAGTGTCAATGTAAGTATTGCCAGATAGCAATTTTCATATTTGAAAAATTAAGTTTTTCAATTATGGCTGCAATGAAACTAGGCAGAAAATTTAGAAATAGAGACATCACTCGGCGTTGTTCTACATGCTGAATTTGCTCCCATAAGATCCTGTGTATTTTTAATTTGCTGCGCAGAAATTCTGCACATCTGTTTAGAGCTTAACGCGATTTTTTACTATTTTGAGTTCTTTTACTCTTGTCTTTTTTTTTCTTTTTAAGCTTTTTGCTTTTAAATTTGTTTATTTTGTTGAGTTTTTGTCTAATTGAGGAAAATGTGTCAAGCAACTTAATTTGTTTACTTTTCATATTTCAGCATTTTCATAATAATTCATGTACGTGGGTATTGTTTTCTATAATATCACACAAAAATTACAATTATCTTTTTTTTTTTGTTAAACAATTTAATTAAAAATAAATTATTTTTACACTCAAAATAAATTTTAAATAAATCAAATTTATATTTATGAGCGATATTTTTTTAAATTTAAACTAAACATTTATTACAATTATTTATCTATTCGTATATTAAGATTTTAATTTAAAATTTATTTGTGTGTTTTTTTAAAGGATATTTAGATTTGTATTTGATTTTGAGGAGACAATGTCAAAGACTGAATATTTCTTACTTTGCGTTCATCTGGTGGTTTGGTTGTGATTGATTTTTTGATAAATATATATGTTTGTTGTTTTCTGCTGTAGAATATGTGAATTGTAGATATCCATGTGCAAAGGAATGTCCGTCCTGTTTAGTAACCGCCTGAAAGGATTTAAGTTTAAGTTAATATTTGATAGAACAATTACGTGCTCATTCATTTAAAGAAAACTGGAAATAGGTTTTGTTAAGAGGTTAAATGTTAATAAAGTTCGATAAATCAATGAAAATTACGTATGTATGTTTAATTTAGATAAATGATAAACAATTTTGTTTGTATACAGATCTGATTGTGTGTGTGTTTTGGAATGATTGTCCTTGGTGTATTCCGATCGTTTATATGTTTCCTTGTGTATTTTGGAATAAATTGGAAAGGTAAAATAAAAAACAAAGTTATTGTGTGCTTTTTTGTTAGTAGTGGTTATGAACTTCTTACAAAAGCTCTACAGAAGCCAAAAAAAAAAATTAAAAAAAATGCTTATATATCTCAGAAGAACTTCCAGGAAACTGTTTAAATATAGACACTTCATAAATATCTTAGAATACGTATTGAAAAAAAAGAAAAACAATGGATAGAAGCAGTAAATATATTAAAATACAAAAAGACAAAATAAAGCATTTAACATGACAAACAGTGGCTCACAATTAATTTGATAGAATTTGAGTTAAATAAAATTAATAAAACCCTCAATGGTAAGATTCTTGACACATTTTTATGTTAATTTTTTAATCTACCAAATTCAATATTATCTAATAATCAATACCAATGATTGAAATATCAATATAGTGATGCCAGACTTTGACAACACCTTTTCCTACAAAAATACCAAAAAAATCCTTTTTTAACATGCCTTCGTATTAAATATCCCACAATTATCCCGCGAAAAACAATAAACATAAGAATAGTCGCATGAACTTTATCCGTTGCTTAAAATTATTTTAAAATGAATTCAACATTTCCATTATTATTTGTCAATATGGAAGTTCCTCAGGGAAGCCATCTAGGCCTCATCTTTTGTTTCATATATTTTGCAGATGACAGTAGTTTTGCATTGTTCTGTGATTAAAATAGTTTTCTCAGACTAACCTAAGATTTCAAATGTTTTTTTTTTTCCTATTAAAGGTACACAAGTTGGTGAGTAAGACAAGTCTAGTTGACCAAATATGGATCTAAAGTAAACATTTTAATAAAAAAAAATGATCTTTAAATATCTTTTGTTTTGGACCATAAGTTTGAACACATTGTGCCCCACACTGGAGCTTAAAAATAAGATAAATATAAAGCTCGACCAAAAGGGCGGTGATATTTTTTTTCTATTTGGCAGCACTGGTTTTTGACAGCTCACGCACGTTTCGTCTTTTGTGTCACTGCTGACATCTTTATCAACACTTTTAAATTGTTGAATGTTATTAAAAAAAATTCACCGTACACTTATATATACGTTTTATGGGGATTTTAGGTTCAATACGAGGCGGCTATTGGGGCTGTTGTTAATAAGTTTGCACCGAAATAACCACCAAACGACGTGTGTAAAAAGAGAAATTAATCGCAGTAAGATCTTCCAGTTTTGGTGCGAATTACGGTAGGTGAAAGTTTGACAAAAAGGTAAAACAAACCACCAGGGCGTATAAGCCCCAAACCGAAGCCTGTAGAGACCATTATGGGTAGTGGAGCCACAGTCAGTGTTAAGGATACAACTTTTGCAAGCTGTATAATGGTGATGACGAGCAAAACTCCGACTGCAATACAAACAATAATCACACGAAATGACTCGAATCGAAACTTAATCGAACAATCCACTGGAGCAGACGGGCTAGCCGCCGAACTATATAAAGCAGCTGGAGATGATTTTGGTTAGGAGCAGCTCATCCAAAATTTAGGTCGGAGGAAAGCAAAGCATGCCCAACGAATGGGATACCCCTGAACTGCGCCAACTACAGAGGTATAAGTCTCCTAAGAATCGCCTACAAGATCCTGTCAGCCGTGCTGTGTGAACGTTTTGAAGCCTTTTGTCAACAACCTGAATCATGCTGGCTTCAAACCCGGAAGTCCGCCAGATCAAATATTCACCCTACGGTAGATTTTGGAGAAGACCCAGGAACTTCAAATCGATACCATCACCTTTTCATCGATTTCAAGGCCGAGTATGACAGCATCTATAAGACCAATTATATAAAGTAATGTCTAGTTTTGGCTATCCCAGAGAAACTCGTACGTCTGTGTAAGGATGACAATAGAAAACTCACGCTGTCCCATCATGGTCGGAAAAAAACTAACGCATTTGATGTCAAAAAATGTTTTAGAACAAGACGATGCACTGTCACGACGATATCTTCAACATCATTCTTGAAAAGGATTGTGCAAAACTCCAACGTCAACACCAGAAGGCACAATCTTTCAAAAGTCCGTTAAGCTACTAGGATACCGTAACGAGACCAAGTTAATTGCTGTCAACAAGAACGACAACCAACATCGACGTCTTTGAGCATACGTCAGCAAGACAGATTTAACTTCTAGGTAGTTAAGGACTTCTTCTACCTGGATCCGCTAACAACGCAGAATAACAACATCAGCGCTGAAATCACACGAAGAATCACTTTGCCAATCGCTTGCATCTTTGGACTTAGGAGGTAAGAGTATAAAGTACCATCTCCCGAGCAACTAAAGTGACACTCTACAAAACCCTCATTACCCCGTCCTCATGTATGGTGCAGAGACATGGACCTATGACAACATCTGATGAAAACGCTTTGGGCTGCTATGAGAGAAAAATTCTTCGAAGTGATTTTTGGTCCTGTCTGCATTAATGGAGAATGAAGAGAAAGATCAACCAAGAACTGTACGAGCTGTACAGCGACACTGACAGCCAGAAAAGTAAGGTCCAACGACTTAGATGCTGGTCATGTGAAGCAATGAAAAATAATGTTCCGGCTCGTAGAGTCTTCGAACCACCGAAGACGTCCGAAGATAAGACCAGCGACTCCGGTGGAGCCACAGTGTAGAGGACCTGAACCAACTTGGCCGTGCGAAAACTGGACACAGCTAGCCAGGGACCGATCGGCTGGAGAAGTTGTTGGGAGCCTGGTCGATCTGGACTGTAGCGCCACCATAAGTAATGAATTACAAAACACGTATATTCTTGCAAGTACACTTGAACCATAGCTTGTAGGCATTATCATCTTTGACAGCTTGGTTTTCCCATCTCCCTTTTAAAACGTATCTGTTGTTTTATCAGCAAATAGTTTTTTAAAATTATAATTTTAAACCAACGGCCCATAGGCTCAAAATTGGACCTAAAACTCATTTATTGGAGTTGTCGTATGGTGGACTGGCACTGAAAGCTGTAAATCTAAATAAACTTATCAAAGTCCACGGTCAGCAGGTATGTGGCATCACAGAAGCACTTCGCTCAACACCAACAGCAGCCTTGGAAGTGCTTTTAAACCTAACACCTCTTGACATCTTCTCCAAAATGTGGCAGCTAACTCATGCGTAAGGCTTAGAGCCACCTCTCAATGGATCATAACAACACTGGACATACTACTATCTTAGACAACTTCAGATCTATCCCAGATCGCTTAGACTGTACACCCCAAAAATGGTATTTCGATATATAGCTTCCAAGTTTCAATCCCTTCAAGATCTTCTTGGGAAGAAGAGAGACCCCTGGAAGACAAATACGGTACACTTCTATACAGACGGTTTCACAAAGACCGATTACGGCGTTGGAAGTGGTATCTATTCGAAACAACTGAATCTCAGTCTATCATATAGACTTCCCAATCAATGTATGTGTGTTCCAAGCAGGAGTAATGCCGATTAAAGAGGCACTATCCTGGCTCAAAGAAAACGTTATATCTTGCAAGGATATACGTATTTCTCGACAGCCAAGCCGCTCTCAAATCTCTCGCGTCTCTCTCCACAAACTCTCAAATAGTCCACGACTGTCGATCATCTCTGAATGAGATGACGGAACAGTTTAAATTCACTCATTTGGGTGCCGGCACAGAGACATCCGGGAAATTGCAAAGCCGGCTCGCCAAAAACCGAACACATCTGCCTAACTGTTAGACAAAAAACATAAAATAGGAAACACCACTTGCTACTTGCAAATATCTTCTAAACAATATGCTCAAGAATTAGCAAATGCTAGATGGTCACAGGTACCACCTGCCTAGGAACCAAACAAATATGGCCAAGCATAGACCTGAAACGGTCAAAAGGCTTGATTTCCCTGAGTAGAACAAAATATAAGCTCTACAATTGGAGTCATAACAGGACACTGCCTCATATAGGCAGACCTGCCTTGAGTCTATGGGTTCTACGCAAACGCCTTCTGTAGAAGCTGCATGGACGAGGAGGAGGAGGAAACAATCCAACACCTTCTGTGTACATGTCCGGCGCTCTCCAATAGAAGAAATAACTAACTCGGTATTCCTTTCTTCGATAATACCAGTGAACTGGCAACGATCGACACATAATGTCTCTCTAACCTTCATCAAAGTACAAAATGGTTTGTTTAAGTTCATATACTCCCATGAGTAACCTCATTGGTGGTATCACAATGAACCTTGAGGTCTAAGCTGAGTTAACATGACAATTCGGACAGCCACTCCAACGTAAGCCTAAACCTAAGCAACAACAGCCACATTCGTAGAAAAAAGAACAAATCATCAATAAAAATCTTGATTTTTAAAAAAAAGAAATGGCAAAATTATTAAAATTAAAAAAATAAAACTCTGTTTTATAAAATTGTATGTTATAGTTCGTTTTACATATAACTGTACTGGGTAGACACAGAGCGGGTTGAGTTTAAATTTAAAGGGTAGTGTGTAGTGTGATAGAGGGTTTTATTCGATTATCGATTGAGGCCAGTACGAAGTCCTGCAGGATCATGCTAGTAAGCAAATATAAACAAAAACATATTGAACCAAAACGTTTATAGTTCTGGCCGCCATTAATTTAATCCAGCTAAATGATACAAATAAGTCCCACTGGTGCGTCATTAAAACTTTTGTTCTCTCTTGACATTTTATATGTTGAAAGCTTATTGCCTGTTCAAGATGAGTCTTTGATTTTCAAAGTCAGATTTCCAGACTTTTCCTTAACTCAATCCTCTTGCGAATTGATGATAATGAAATATTGAGCGTTTTTCCCGCTCTAATGCATGTAATTTGTTAGCATCAAAAAAAACGTTACGAATTTCTCGCACAATTAATAGACAGGCTGTGACGGACTGTATCCACACATGACCTGATGCTTTAAGAGTCCATTGAAACAATGACAAAATTAAGTACAAATACAAGCAAACCACGTCAATAAATTGCCACTTACATTGACATTTTGCGGGATTGAGCTGGCCGAACAGTTCCAATTCAATATAGCGATGCAAATATAATT
>CAKKXW010000003.1:80643796-80653953 GCA_920937365.1 Sphaerophoria rueppellii
CTAGCCAGAAGGGTCAAGGTCCAGAGACTCAGATGGCTCGGTCATTTAGAGCGAATGGACACCAATGCTCCGGCCCGGAAAGCCTTCGACACTATTCCCGAGGGACGTAGGAGGAGAGGAAGACCGCGACTCAGGTGGCGCACTCAAGTGGAAGAGGACCTCAATCAACTCGGAGTGCAAAACTGGAGACGACTAGCCAAGGATCGAGCTAGCTGGCGGAGCCTGTTGATTGAGGCCCAAGTCCACAACGGACTGTAGCGCCACCTTAAGTAAGTAAGTTGTCAATTCCAGTCGGAAAACTGATTTGCGGACAGCAATCAGCGACTAGCCAATCCGCAGACACCATAAGTCGCCTTTACGTCAATGAGAAATCTTCCAGAAAATGTTTTCTCATAGATACTGGAGCTACAATTTCAGTCATTCCACCTACAAGTTCAGATAAGTGGAACAACCAATCAAACCGCGTTCTTTACGCAGCGAATGGCACTGAAATACCAACTTATGGAGAACGATTGATGTCACTCAACCTTGGCCTTCGTAGAAACTTTTTCTGGCCTTTTATTATCGCTCAAGTCACAGAGCCAATAATTGGATCTGATTTCCTGTCATTTTTCGATCTTTTAGTTGACGTTAAAAACAAAAAACTAATCGATCGAAAAAAAAGTCTGCAAACACAAGGTTTTGGTGCAACAGTTTCATCCAGCTCAGCAAACATTCAGACAATTAATCCATCATCCTTTATATACAATATGTTGAAAGAATTTGAAGACATCACAAGGAACAACCTATTGGCGAAAACGAAGCACAACGTAACGCACCACGATCTGGAAGAGAACCGTAATTTAATGCGGTTTAATGACAACTTTTTGTCAAACGCCATAATCGCTGAGCAAATGCTCCTGTGGTCAAGGTCATCTTCGATTCAAAAAAGAACCAGGAGTAGGAAGAATTTACAAAGACAGATTGAGGCAATAGAAATCCCCACGCTTTGTTCAACAACGCGTTGAAAAATGCATGAGCGTTGGAAGACAGCTGTGGTTCATACTCTTTCGAGAGGAGAGATAACTCCAATCCATCAAATCTTCGGTCGGTAAGTATTCAAAAAGATCATCAATAGGACTCTGACAAAGTGGGGCAGTGGACAAGATATTTTCGGATAATCTGTTGGGGTTCAAGACAATTGTGAAAAGCGGTTTAAACTAACAGCGTTTTATTGTACATTTTATTGAGTGTCAATAAATTGGACCTTAGTAAATTTTCTTAACATGAACACAAAATACTTTGTTTCTTCAAATTTCATCATTACTAGGACAGAGGGTTACTATCGCCAACAAGCAACCAAATCTGTTTTCTATCTGCAATCTGCAACAGTTCTTGCTGTAATGATATATCACTCTCCATAAACTTTTTCAATTCAAAATAATTGGATCATGTTGCAGACTTTTTTAGGTCAATAAATTCGGATTATATATGCGAACGATGTATCGCGTCAAATAAATAGCAAAAAAACTTTACAGACGACGACATAAAATCCACAAATTAATGGCCAATTCGAACCCTTCCGCAAAACCGATAAAAGCTTTCGTACAATGTGTTCTTTTTTGTGAGTTTGTATCAAGGAGTTATTGATGTTGATGTCATTCTAAAGTATTTTTTTTCAACACTGAAAATATTTTCTTAAGCTTTAAACGTACAACACAAAAATTATTCTAAAATTTCCGAAAAAAAATTAATAAAAATTCCAAAAATCAATACCTTCACAGATCCTATCCAAGCTAGCTACAAAATAATCATCGCACACAATTGCCAGGCCAAAGAATGTGAATATCGCAACAATAAAGTGAAGTATCAAGCCGCCATGACGTCTAGCCCATGGACCCATAAGAGGCGGCGGAAACTGTTCAATTGCTGGTGGGGTGCAATTCTCTCTTTTCGGTCTCCAAGTTGGTACGGCATGCTTGTTGTGCGGAGCAGTAGGCGTTGTAGTTTGAGGGTAATCTTCCTATGAACAGTGCAAAGGAAAGACACAAGAAGAGAAAAATGATAATTTATTCAGATTCAGAGAAGATTTTGGGAAGAATATTTAATGCATTAAGCGTTAGTAAATATGTTATGTAAATTACTTTGGTCGGAATGGGTGTATAGTCTTCGGGGTATTTTTCGGGATTTGGTGAGAAGTTTTCGTCTAAATTCGTTTCTTCGATGTTTTCGGGTGATTTTTGCGAATACACCGATATGCAGGTGTATATGAGGAACAATAGTCCCATGTTCCAAAATCGGCCGCGTCTTGTTCTCCTCATTGCCTGGAATTGAAATGAATGAAAATAAGTGTTAAATAATTTTTCCTTAAAAAAATGTTTATTGTCATAAATGATTATGAGCTGCACTGTCTGTCTGTCAATATTTCATTAACTTTTGTTTTTACACTTTGCGTTCCGTATCTAGTGTTCCAAGACTTAATTTCAGATAAGTGAGAACGTTCAGACCGTAGCAACCAACGAGCAGCATTAATTGCCACATGTTTAGTGGCAGATAGAATTTCTGAACAAAAGCGCTTCCTCTGATATCGTTTATTCAATCATCTTCGATTACAATATTTACTTTGTTGCTGTTAATCGACTAAGCGTTTAGGCTAATTCAATGTTTTGAAACTTAAATGTCTATGTCAAATGCCATTTTGTATGTAACTTATCTTCAAACTTTGTACATTGGGGGGATAAAGCCCCCGCCACACGAATCACGCTCGTTACGTCATTCGACGTTACGTTTATAATGGATTGGAAAGACTGATTCATCGAGAGGTTTGCATTTTGTAGATATAATAGAAAATAAAACACATACATTTGAAACTTGGGTGGTTGGGTTTTGCAGGATCTTGAGGGTATGCTGCATCTCTTCTTACACATCAAAGCTTGCTTTACCTCCAAGCGGTAACCACAGGGTATTGGTTATATCACTAGATATAGATACTTGCGAAACTTCTAAGCGCGAGTGCAAAAGGGAGGAACAAAAGCACTTAAACAACGGCCCTTCAAATTTGGAGGTTAGTGCGAGGGGCTAACAAGTAATAAGCCCTTCACAATAAAAAATACTCTGAAGTTATGAGAGAGATACTAGTCTCGGAGGGGTCTTCCCTCTCTTATGGTAACCAGACCCGGAACGACAACGGACTATGCATTGAGAGTTTGTACCTGGAGTGTAAGAACACTCTAAACTCCAGGATTTCAAGCCAATAAGTGATCGCCTAGCTGTAATCCACATCAAGGTTAAACAACAAAACATCAGTATTATATGGCACACGCCCTTACCGAAGATGCTGAAGGTGCTATCAAGGAGGATTTTTACGACCTCCTGGATAGAGAATACGGAGCCTGTCCAGAGTACAACATCATAATCCTACTCGGAGATTTCAATGCACAGTCTCCACGAAGTTACAACGGATAACGACTTCCGACTAATCGACTTTGCTGCAGCTCACAATACAGTGATAAGCACTTAGGTTAGGTTAGGTTAAAGTGGCTGTCATGGATGTTAAAAGACACACTTCGGCCAATCAGAAGCCCATTGTAATACCACATGAATCTAGACAGGCTTTACTTCGAAAGCTCATTGAAACCAATTATAGTTCCTTACGAAACGTAGAAGAATATAAAAAAATAGAGTGGCGCGACAGCTCTTGAAGAGGCAAGGCCTAAGTGGCTTACTCTCATCAACAATTCTCTGGGTGCTTGTGAAGAATTGAGGGGACCTACAATTTAACGCCGATTCCGAACGGCAAAGTTGAAAAGCACTTTTTCATGACAGATGATACTCTTGGAAGTTTTGTCATTTCTTCGCAAGAGGCAGTGTCCGTGAAAGATGAAATAAAAACTTTGGGCCCGAGTAGGATTCGAACCCACGACGTTCTGCTTAACAGTCAACGCACCTAACCACTTAGCTACGGACACTACAACGTAGAAGAATAATTATATTAATATGTACGAGATCGTTTAGATCATTATAGAAGTAAAAGAAGTGAATCATACGTTTATGAGCAAGAGCAGGACAGGTACAGAGGAGATGGAAGAAGAGTTTCCTCCTCCTCCTCATCTATGCAGCTTCTGCAGAAATCATTACAAAATACGCCCATTCGCGCAGTGTTTCTTCCTATTAGACAGTGTCCAGTAATGACACCAATTTACGAGCTTATGTGCAATCTGCTTAGAGATATCAGGCACCTAGATTTCTTTCAGTCCAGATTAGGCCAAATGTTTTTCGTTGCCTTACAGGTGGTTATGTTATTCCACCTGATGTAAGTTCTCTTAACAGCATCCTGTTGTAGCAAAAGTTTGCATGTAGCGATTGGTATACCAACATTAGCCATTGGTGGTTTCATGGGTAATGTTGTACTATATTTGGCGAGATCATCGGCTTTACAGTTCCCTGGAATGTCTCTATGGCCCGGCATGCATCCAGTGAAGTTGAATGTTGAACTGTTGTGCTATCTCCATTAGAGTCGGTCGACAGTTTTGGACCGTTATTGAGTTTGTAGAGACAGAGTCCAGGGATTTTATAGCTGCCTGACTATCTGAGAAAATCCGGATATCAGATGTGGATATCACGTTTTCTCTGAGCCAGGACAGGACCTCCTTAATCGCTAAAAGTTCTGCCTGAAACACGCTACAATGATTTGGAAGGCTAAATGAGAGACTCAGTTTTAGTCGTTCAGAGTACACACCTCCACCAACCCCATCACTGGTTTTCGATCCATCTGTATAGAAGTTGATTGCCTCGTCTTCCAGGAATGTTTTATTTTCCAGAAGGATCTGGAAGGTATAGAAGTTTGAAAGTTTCTGTCGAACTGTAGTTGGGGAATGGTGTAGTCTGTATACTTTGGGGTTGATTCTAGATAATTAAGAATAACAGAGTGGCCAATATTATTGTCAGTCCTCTGTGAAGAGGCATTCAGGCAAATAGCAGCACTAGCAGCTATTTGTTTGCTGATTATATCCAGAGGTATCACATAGAGTAGGGTGTATAGTACCGCAGATGGGGTCGTACGAAGTGATCCGCTTATACTTAGGCATGCTGAGCGGTGGACTTTACTAAGCTTATCGCAGTTCATTTTTACGTCTAAGGCAGTCCACCATACTGACACACCATAAAGAAGAATCGGTCTGATTACCGATGTGTATAGCCAGTGAGTGATTCTGGGTTGCAGACCCCATTTGCTACCAAAGTGATAAGCACTTTCCGAGGAACAGACAAAAATCGTTGGTCTTGCAGTGACTGAGGACAAAACAAAGTGCATGCTATCAACAAACAAATCAAAATATGTCCACCGCCTAGGACAAAACCTCGCTGTTGGTAGCAGCAATTTCGAGTTAGTTAAGGAGTTCACATACCTTGGAACAAACATCAATCCCACAAACGACACCTTAGTGGAGATTCGAAGAAGAATTACCCTAATAAGCAGCTGATGCTTCGGTTTGGCAAGACAACTGGGCTCAAAGCTCCTTACTCGAAAGACATAAAGTGTGTGCTATACAAAAATTTGATTTTACCAGTCCTATTCTACGGTGCGGCGCTCGCCCGCCGCACACTGGGGATTTTGCGGAAAAAAGTCTTAAACATAAAATTTTGAAAACAGAATTTGTGATGATATTTTCTGATTCCAGAATAAAATCTGCACCTAAATCAGAAAAAATTATTGAAATCGGACCATTGGTTTCGTTTTTATAGCTTTTTAAAGACATAACTTGTCAGTGGTATTGTTAATATGGTAAAAAAGCACTAAAGTGAAAACTTTTGTTTTTGTTTTTTGGTTTCGCCCCAATATTTTTCTTAATTTTTTTCTTAAAGAACTTTATCGTCTCAATATTAAACCGAAGAAAAAAATGATTTTCCAAATTTGGTTTTCATTGTATGATTATTTTAAGAAAGCACTAAAAAATTTGTAATTTTTTTTATATTTTTGGACATACAATTTTAGCTACATTTGCCTACAGTCAGAGACTTGTGTCATCTCAATCCTTTCAAGTTTATCTTTCGATAGGTACCAAATTTAGGTGCCACCAGGTGCCACTCTGTATTTTATTGCAGATGGAAAACTGCAATTAGTTACAAATAAACGATAAAAATGGTTATAATTTCAAAAAACAGTTTTGTTTGTGTTACAAAATCTATTTTAGTAAATTATTTTTGCATTTTTGACCGAAAATATGGAAGTACATCAATAGTCAAACTTTATTTTAAAAAAATTTCACTAAAAATTTAACCGGATGAACCGCCATTTTGTTTTTAATGAATTTAAGAAGCTGCTCATAGCTGGCTCAATTTTGATGATAGAGAAAAATCAATTTCGACAAAGTTGTAGAAAATTTTATTTCCTATAGAATTTGTGAAGACATTTTTTTCTTAAAACTTATCGTTTAAGAGCTATGTTACATCTTTGGCTAACAATCACATGTTTTTTCTTAAATTCAACAAAAAGCTCTCTTATCTATGCTAATGAATTTGAATATAATACAAAATAAGTAAAAAAGAATAGATTTGCCAAACAAAAAATTGTTGAATGTAATGTTACATTTTTTTTTAAATCTACTACAAAAATTTACTCATGATGATTTGACCTTGGCTCAAAGAAAAAATGGTCCATTATCTGATACAAACACATTTATTGAAATCATTTGAAGTCAATAATTTGTGGAAAAGTGATTATAAGATTTTCTTGATTAAAAATAATTATTGATCCATAAATGAAAAATGTATTTTTATTGTTGGAACATTGTCTGGAGAGGCTCAAGAATGAGGACTATAAAAAATACCTACGTAGACATTCTCGGAAATGTAGCCGCATTGCAACGAATCAGGATGTAATGAGCCGATTGATGTGACATCTGACCCCTTAATCTCAAACCTCACCCATTCTTTCACCATGAAAAAGCATGATCAGTTAACTGGAGAAGTTATGGCTCTTCTACAAGACTAAAATTTTAATAAAATGCAATAAAAGTGGATTTTTTGTATTTTTCCACTATACTTTCTTGTGTTTCATTTTATAATCTGTATTTCCGATGGCTAATATTACTATAATAGCATCTTTGACATTTGTTAAGGAATTTATTTAAATTTCTTATAATTCTGAGAAAAAAAAATATTTTTTTTAAATATTAAGGGGCGTGGCAGTGGGCGGTAATTCATTATTTTGATTTCTTACGTGCCAAGTTATCATTTCTGAAAATTTCATCCGAATCCATCAAGTGGATCAGTTTTTATAGAATTTTTTCCGCACTCCTATACTAATTTTCCCAGTGTGCGCCGTAGAATAGGACTGGTAAAATCAAAGTTTTGTGTAGCAGACACTTTGTCTTTCGAGTGAGGAGTTTTGAACGCACTTTTTTGGCCAAACCGAAACAGCATCGGTTCGCTAGGGTAATTCTTCTTCGGATCTCCACTAAAGTGTCATTTGTGGGATTGATGTTTGTTTCAAGGTTGGTGAACTCTTTATCTACCTCGAAATTGCTGCTACCAACAGTGACGTTTTGTCCTAGGCGGTGGACAGGTGTTACTTTGTTTGTTGATAGCATGTACTTTGTTTTGTCCTCATTCATTTCTTTTTCATTCTGTTCTTCAATCGCTGTGAAGGCCTCAAGCACAGCTCTCTTGGATCGACTGATGATGTCAATGTCGTCTGCATAGCCTCGGAGCTGGATGGACTTGTTGAAGATAGTGTTTTCCGTGCTCACACCTGCCTTGCGCACTATCTGCTCCAGGACTATGTTGAAGAAGTCACATGACAACGCATCTCCTTGTCTTGTAGTTTTCGGACACCTGATTGATAGGAGTCACGCGTGTTTCGAGACCATTTCTTACAGAATTTAACATTTAAAAATGGACATCTTCTATGTTAAAAAAAAATGTTACGTATACGCCATAGAAAACAAATCATTTTATTTTTAAATTATTGAGCTCCACAAAATGTTTTTGGTACTACGCCGTTGTCTAGCAAATTGTTTTGTCACACTCTTATAGTAGTTTACAGTTTGACAGTTCATCGAAGTGATGATATGAACTTCGAGATAAAAGTTCCCTCATTCATATTAAAATTATTATTCTTTTTTCTTGGTTGTGTAAAAAAAACTATCTCAATTATTATCATGACAATGTAGGAATGAAAAGTGAGCTAAGAAATTCAGAAGTTAGAAAAAAGTTTAACACATCAAAACAGTCATTGTTAAATTTAGCAGACTCATGTTCACTTAATGATACGATAAGCCCCTCGTACAAGGTTTCAGCTTTTCATTTCTGGTTCTTATCTGTACAAAATAACATTAGCTTTTGGATACATTGAGTCGCAGACATTTTTTCATGATATCTAATAATTTTGTTTTTTTTTTCAGGTGTTTTTGCCACCGGCCTATGTTTCTTCAGTTTTACGTCTGGAATCGCATCACTTTACATCGAGGACAAAAAAAAAGTTGTACACACTATAGTGAGTTTAATTGTGTTCATAGCTGGCATGTGTGCACAATACACAGGATATGAAACTCGCTATTTTAGGTCAAGAGTCGATCTCGAAATGAAATTATTATTTAAGTACTTGGTGATAGTGATAGTTGTGCTTTCTTGCATTTCACCGTTCAAAAATATGGCAGAGTTATTAATTACTGGTTCATAGTTAAATTGACAACAAAAGGCATTTTATGTGTTTTCTAGCCAAAGAAGTTCTTATTGTGTAAAATGAAAAATTAAAGTTTGTAGCTTGTACGTAAGCTAGATAATGTTATTAAATTTTTAAGTATCATAGAATTTTGTTTTCTTGTTAGTAACTATTTTTAATAGATTTAAAATTGTTATTTAAAAAAATATCGAAAAATGAGAAATACCATATTGTTAACTATTACTTATTTGTAATTTTGATTTAAATAAACATTTCAAATAAAATGACTTTTAATATCCTCAGTAAGAAATCTTATTTCCGAATTCCTGTGTAGTAATAGAGGTGTACCATAAGGCTCAATGTTAGGTCCAATTTTGTTTTCATAATATGTCAATGAACTGACATCGACTGTCCTATCCTCGGTTTATATGTATGCTGATGACGTACAATTTTATAGGAGCTGTAATTTAGGTTTAATTGAAGATTGTGTGCAAACAAGAAATGATGACCGATCGCAGCGCCATCTTTTGTGTAGTGTAACCAATCTATATTAATCTATTTATATAATAATATATAAAGCTGAAGAGTTTGTTCGTTTGAACGCGGTAATCTCTGGAACTACTGGTTCGAATGGTATGATTCTTTTTGTGTTGGATAGTCCATTAGCTTAATGTTAAGCTGAAGGCTCGATTTCGGCTTAACATTAAGCTGTGACCAATAGGAGCAAAGAAAATGTGGAAAAAAGCTACAAAAAATGTTAATTTTTTTGTGTTTTAACGCGCTTTTCTCAGGAACTGCTTAATCAAATTGAACAATTTTCTAAATGTTGAATGGTCCATTTATCGTAGAAGACTTGAAGTTATATAGTATTACGCTGCGACCAATTTGAAAAAAAAAATGGAAAAATATTCATTTTTGAAGGCTTCTGTTGTTTGCTTGAACGAGCTGATGTCAGGAACTACTAAATAAAATTGAACAATTCTCTTTGTGTTGTATAGTTCATTAATTGTGGAAGGTCTACGGCTATATAACAATAAAAAAATAAAAAATGGCAACAAATTATTCATTTTTCTGATTGTTTGAACGTGCTTATCCTAGCAACTGCTAAATAAAATTGAACAGTTCTTTTTGTATTGAATAGTCCATTAACGAGGAAGGGTTTTGCTATACAACATTACGCTAATAAGTTACGAACAATAAAAGCAAAGAATCAGTGAAAAGTGTAGCTAAAACGGAGAAAATTATACATATACTAGCCTAAAATACCCTGCGTTGCCGGGTTTGAGTAATTCTGCGAGAGAGCTATAGGTAATAACGCCAGAAAATTCATCATTCATCATTGTTTGATGTATTATTGTAATATTGATTATTAATAGTAAAACAGTTGATTTTCATTTGCTCACCCGCAATTTTTTTTAAATGTCTCTCTATTTTTCATTTCATTTCCAGTTCATTCTTCTAAATTATATTTAAGGCTGAACTCCTACTTAAGCTTTTGGACCAAGTAATGTGTACA